>ML400835.1:0-14992 GCA_005239525.1 Nicotiana knightiana
ATACACCTAGCCATATCTTCACCTTTATGACTAGTAATTGGAGAAAAGTTAATAATTCTTTTAAGCATAATCCATTCACTATCAATCCAATGGGCTGTGATGCACATACAGTTAATTTTTTGAATAGAGGTCCATGTATCAGTGGTAAGACTTACTCTTTGACTTGTTCCTTTAAGAAACTTCATTAATTTATTTTTTTCTACATTAAAAAGAGAAAAACAATCCTGTGTAACAGTAGTACGGGAAGGAATATGAAAACAAGGTTGTGCCACTTTCATAAAGTTTCTAAAGCCCTCCTTCTCAACAAAACTAAATGGAAGTTCATCAACAATCACCATACGACACAAAGCCATCCTACACTCTTCTTGATCAAATTTCCATGGAATAAGACCATCTTTATTACCCCCCGGTAATTTTTGATACTGTAATAGTTTTTGACCTTTTTCAACTTTATAAGGATTCTTTGGACATTTATCGATATGACTATTCATTTGTGTCGTACTTTTNTACAAGTATATTATTTAAAATGGAGAACTTACATAGCAGCTAACAAACTCTAGCAAACATCGTCGGTGGAAGCTTCTTTGTCAAGATTAATAAAATCTAATAAGAATATATATTAACAAGTCAAGAAATTAATATATTATTTAACTATCTTAAGCAATACAATAAAATTAATTCAAATATACATACCTTCCTCGAGTGTCTCGAGAAAATCTAAATCTTCCTCAACATTTACAGGAAGCGATTCACTTCGAAGCCAATCTTGAAGGCACACTAGAGTTTCAACCAATTTAGGAGTTAATGAACTCCTAAATTGGTCAAGAATACACCCTCTAGTGCTAAATGCACTTTCAGATGCCACACTTGAAATAGGAATAGCAAGCACATCTCGAGCCATCTTACCAAGAATAGGAAATCTAGGTGAGTTCACCTTCCACCAAGCCAAGATATCAAAGTCCGGTCTTTCATTTTCAAGATCTTCTGCAAGATACTTTTCCAATTATATTTTAGAATCCACACCTCCACTTGCGGCTTTATGTTTCCTTATTTCATCTAAGAGTGCACCTAAACCAGTTGAAGTTTCCATTGTGCTGAATGAAGAGCTTGGTAAAGAGGTAGAAACTTTACCACCAGTATCTTTTGAAACCGACTTAGAGACATACTCATTAAACAATGAACTCATATAAGTATGAACCTCTTTTTCAATAATTTTCCCTTCATCATCTCCAAACATCTTCTTAAGTACAAAACTAACAGTAGTAAACTTGTAGCGAGGATCNTTAGTTGCAACAGTAGACTCAGAACCTCTACTTCCATCGGCCACTTTATCAATTTTATCATTTTCAACCATGTGAAGTGAATGAAGAATGTAACTTACAGTCTTAAACGAGTTGAATGAACTATGAAGCAAAGCAAAACGAAGTCAAAACTCAACACTCCTTGCTCTTCAATCTACATATCAAAATAAAATTAAAGAAGTTAATTGAAATTCAAGAAAAAATGGCATTTATGATGCGAAATTGCAATGTATAGTGTATATTCCTATTTTTTGCTTATTTATTTANTTTTGGGTGAAGATCTTGGAACCCAAACTTCAGTGAGGTTTTTGAGTGAAGAACTGAAGTTCTCGCAGCCGGCAATGAACTGAAGAACTGAACCAGTGAAAAATTTGTAAGAACGACCTTTGCATGAATTGGCTAACTGAAGAACTCAAGAACTGAACCAGTGAACAAGGAACTCGGAAGTCTCTGAACTTTGAAGAGGAAATAATAGGGTGGTGTACTGGTGTATGGTGTGGTGGTACTGTGGTCGACACTCGATCGTCGACGGAACTCGGAACTCGGAAGTCTTGAAGAGGAGGAATTAGGGATTAGGGAGGAAAATAGGGTTCTGGATTCTGGATGACTGGCCGTCTATATTCTATTTTTGTTAGGGTAAAGGAAAGTGGAAATAATAAGTTAGGGGTATTATAGAATAAGGGGTATCATAGAATAAGGGTATAGTTGTCTTTTTAGTATATCTTATCAATTTATCGATAAGTCGATAAGCGAAGTGGACAAAATCGAAATCGATAACTCGATAAAAAAATTTTGGAATCGAAATCGAAATCGATAGTAATAGATGAAAAGCCCTCCACAAACCGACGATAGTAATCTGCTAAGCCCAAGAAACTCCGAATCTCTGTAGCTGACGTGGGTCTAGACCAATCCTTGACTGTTGAAATCTTCTTGGGATCCACCTGGATGCCCTCTGCTGATACAACATGACCCAGGAATGCAACTGAGCTCAACCAGAACTCGCACTTAGAAAACTTAGCATACAATTGACTGTCCTTTAGAGTCTGAAGAACGACTCGAAGGTGCTGCTCGTGCTCCTCCCGGCTGCGGGAATAGATAAGAATATCATCAATGAAGACAATCATGAAGGAATCCAAATAAGACCTGAACACTCGGTTCATCAAGTCCATAAAAGCAGCTGGGGCATTTGTCAACCCGAATGACATCACTAAGAACTCATAATGCCCGTACCGAGTGCGAAAGGCTGTCTTAGGGACATCGGATGCCCTAATCCTCAACTGGTGGTAGCCAGATCTCAAATCAATCTTCGAAAATACCTTGGCACCCTGAAGCTGATCAAACAAATCATCAATTCGCGGCAATGGATACTTGTTCTTGATGGTAACCTTGTTCAATTGCTGATAATCTATACACATCCTCATCGACCCATACTTCTTCTTAACAAACAACACCGGCGCACCCCAAGGCGAGACACTAGGCTTAATGAAGCCTTTATTAAACAAATCCTGCAATTTTTCTTTCAACTCCTTCAACTCTGGCGGGGCCATACGATATGGCGGGATAGAAATGGGTTGAGTGCTCGGGGCCAACTCAATACAAAAGTCAATATCCCTGTCGGGTGGCATACCCGGGAGGTCTGCAAGAAACATCTCTGGAAACTCACGAACTATGGGCACAAACTCCATAGAAGGAACCTCGGCACTAGAATCACGAACATAAGCCAAATAGGCCAAACACCCCTTCTCGACCATGCGCCGAGCCTTCATATATGAGATAACCCTACTAGAAGAACGACCAGGAGTCCCCCTCCACTCCAGTCGAGGCAACCCCGGCAATTCTAATGTCACGGTCTTGGCATGAAAATCCAGGATAGCATGATAAGGCGACAACCAATACATCCCCAAAATGACATCGAAATCAACCATAGCACGAGAACCCTGGTGCAGAGAACTTCTCGAGGCTCGAGGGCAAAATCTAGAAATGTGCCTCTGATCACCACAAGTATAACAAGCCCTCGGCTGCTAACCCTGAAACTGACCCTGACGACCTGAGTAACCACCCTGAAAACCCTGAATCGGCGGTGCACTAATAGGAGCTGATGGTGCACTATAAGGCAACTGATCAGAATACTGCATATGAGAAACACAGCCACCTGGAGAACTGCGATAAACCTGAAGTGCCGAAATAAACGACCTAAGAGGATGGCCCCTACCAAAAGAATCCCTGCCTCCAGATGAGGCACCACTGAACCTGCCAAAATGACGGGGTCTCTTGTCAGACCCCTGACCACCCCCTGCAACAAAACCATCTCAACTCGTCTGGCCACATTGGCTGCATCCTGGAAAGAAATCTCACTCCCTGTCTCCTTGGCCATCTGCAATCTGATCAGCTGAGCTTGTCCCTCAATAAATCTCCTCACCCTCTCTCGCTCGGTGGGAAGTATCATAATAACATGACGGGCCAAGGTAATAAATCTAGTCTCATACTGAGTGACAGTCATAGAGCGATGCTGGAGACACTCAAACTGCCTCCGAAGATCCTCTCTCTGAGTGATATGAAGAAACTTCTCCAGAAATAGCTGAGTGAACTAGGCCCAATTCAAGGCCGGTGATCCAACTGGTCTGTCCAAACAATAATCTCTCCACCAAGTCTTGGCGGGACCTGGCAGACGAAAGGTAGCAAAGTCGACCCCATTGGTCTCCACTATCCCTATGTTCTGTAGAACCTCATGGCAGCTATCCAAATAGTCCTGGGGATCCTCTGAAGATGCACCGCTATAAGTAGTAGTGAAAATCTTGGTGAACATGTCCAACATCCACAAAAGCATCAGCAGACATAGCCGCTCCATCACCGGTCTGGGCCACAATACTCAGCTGAACTACCCCGGCTGGCTGGGCTACTGGAATCTGAAACTGAGAAGCCAATTGCTCTGAAGTGCGAGTAGCGGGAGTCTGGGCTCCTCCCCAAGACTGAGAGACGGCTGGTGTTGCAGGAAGCAGACCTTCCTGAGCGACACTCTCCATGAGGCCCACTAGACGGACCAGAGCATCCTGGAGTAATGGGGTGGCAATGAATCCCTCGGGAACCTGAGTTGGCCCAACCGGGACTGTCTGGTCAGGAACCTCATCAACAAACTCTACTTGAGACTCCGCCACTGGGGCTGCTGCTCTGGGCGCTCTGCCACTGCCTCGGCCTCGTCCCCGTCCCCTCGTAGGAGCTGCAACTGGAGACTCGGGCTGTTGATCAGTGGATGAAGAAGCACGTGTTCTCGCCATCTGCGAAAGAATAGAGCAGAAATTCAGTTAGTTTTGAGACATCAAATTGCATGACAGAGAAGAATAGATGTGAAGTCATTCCTAAACTCAGTAGCCTCTGGGGATAAGCGCAAACGTCTCTGTACCGATCCCTCAGACTCTACTAAGCTTGTCCGTGAATTGTGAGTCCTAAGCAACTTAGTGCTCTGATACCAACTTGCCACGACCCGAATTTTCAACCATCGGGACCGTGATGACGCCTAACATTGAACCCGCTAGGCAAGCCAACATTTTTGATTAACTACCTTATTTATTTATCTTCAACAATTTTACCAGATTTTGTAATAACCTAAGAATATAAAATACGATATGATATGATTAAACAGCTCGATATGATATTAATAGTAAATACAAAACCAAAGTACTCCCAGAACATGTGTCACAATCTCACAGACTGTCTATGAATACTACAAACAAGAGTCTGAAACAAAATATAAATACACATTTGTCTCAAAAGTAAGTAAGAACGGAATAGAAATGAAATAGGAGTGGACGCCAATGCCTGCGGACATATGCAGGACTACCTTGGAATCTCCGATGGACTCACGATAGCAACCCTGATCTACGGTCCGAAGAGTCCAGTACCGGGATCTGCACAAAAGTGCAGAGTGTAGCATCAGCACAACCGACCTCATGTACTGAGTAAGTGTCGAACCTAACCTCGGCGAAGTAGTGACGAGGCTAGGACACGACAACCAAAACAACCTGTGCAATTTAACAGCATACGGAGAAAATAATAACAACGAGAAATAAGCAGTTAAGCATAAGCGAAAGGGGGACATGCTGAGGGGAGGAAATATCAAATATTGGAAATAACGAGATAAAGAACAATTTAGATATCGATTTAAGCAACATAAATAGTAATATGAAAACAAGTGCACGGCATCACCCTTCGTGCTTTTACTCTCGTCCTCACCATGAGAATCAATATATGCACGGCATCACCCTTCGTGCTTTTACCTCACAATATCATGACACGGCATTATCCTTCGTGCATTATCACTCATATCATGGCACGACATCACCCTTCGTGCTTTTAAAATCACAATATCGGCACGGCATCACCCTTAGTGCATTAACATTCACTCAAAATTTCCCGCACGGCATCACCTTTCGTGCTTTCACACTCTTCCTCACCCAAACACATCAAATGACAGTAATCCACAAGGAAATTAACAGAGTAAACAAAATAAAACCATAACATTCCGGCAAGGGAGCCAACAGTGGAATCACTACCATCCCGGCAAGGGAAAACAACTATATTCAATCTCACTTAATACATAACTTCACATAAAAATCTTCAACTGAAACCAATACTCAACACTATTCAATATCAAGGAATTTCCACCAACATGGATAACTAGTGTAACTCAAATATTACTTAATAAAAAAATAAATAAATCACAATATCCCACTCACGGGAATGCTTGACACCAACGTATAGGTACTCGTCACCTAACCTATACGTTGAACACGATACTTACACATAGAAAATAGGACACAACACCTATTCCCTCAAGCTAAGGTTAAGTCAAACACTTACCTTGGATTCCACGACCAAACTCAAGCCTCGATTACCGCTTTTCCCTTTTGTATTTGACTCCAAATCACTTGTATCTAGACATATTTAACTTAATAACATCAATAAATGCTAAACAATACAATCCCAACGCTTAATTATAGGTTTTATATCATTCTTCTCAAAAAGTCAAAAATCGACCCCAGACCCGATTGGTCAAAACACGAGGTTCGGACTAAAATTCGATCACCCATTCACCCACGAGACCAAATATATAATTAGTTCCAGAATCCGATCCCAAAACGAGGTCTAAATTCTAATTATTCAAAAAGCTCTAACTCTACCCAAATCCCAATTTTTTACCCTTAAGAACATGATTTAAGCGTAGAAATCTAATGGGTGTTAATGAAAATTGAGAAAAACGAGTCTAAGAACACATGCCTATGGTTTGGTGATGAAGTCCCTCTTAAAAAATCGCCCCTAAGCTTCCTTGGTTTTGAAAATATGGAGTTATGGCCTAATTCCCGTTCTGCTACTGTTTTAAAAAAAACACTAGGCAGATGCACTATGCGTCCGCGACAAAGCATGTGCGTTCGCGTAGGCTTCCACTCCCCTACCCTTCACGTTCGCGTCAAAGTGGACGCGTTCGCACAGTGAAATGGCTACCCAGCCCCCTTGGTATTCTATGTGTTCGCGTGAGACTGGACGCGTTCGCGTCGAGCAACTTCCTAAAGCTCCGCGTTCGCGTCCTACCCTATGCGTTCGCATAAGGTAAACCTGCCCCCCTCCCAATTTGTGAAGTGCGTTCGCGTGGTTTAACACGCTTTCGCATAGAGCAAATGCCTGGACACCAGCAACAATAATAACACCAGATTTTTCTAAGTCCAAAAGCACTCTGACGCCTATCCGAAATTCACCCGAGCCTTCCGGGCTCCAAACCAAACACGTACACAACCTAAAAAACATCCTACGGACTTACTTGTGCAATCAAATCGCCAAAATAACATCAAACAACGAATTTAACATAGAAATCAAAGAAAAATCTCAAAACTTTCAATGTAATAAATTTCACAAATACGGGTCTGAATCACGTCAAACGACCTCCGTTTCTTACCAAATTTTACAAACACAACTCAAATATCATATTGAACCTGCACCGGGCTCCGGAATCAAAATACGGGCCCAATACCATAAATTTCAAATATAACCAAATTTCCAAAAACTCTTATATTTTCAGTAAAATGATTTCGTTCAAAAATTTATTTCTCGGGCTTGGGACCTCGGAATTCGATTCCGGACATACGTCCAAGTCCCATATTTTCCTACGGACCCTTCGGGGCCGTCAAATCACGGGTCCGGGTCCGTTTACCCAGAATGTTGATCGAAGTCAACTTAAATTCAATTTTAAAGGTAAAACTAGTATTTTTCTCAATTTTTCTTATAATAGCTTCCCAGGTATACTCTCGGGCTGCGCATGCAAAACGAGGTGGGATAAAAAGAGGTTTTCAAGGCCTCAAAACACAGTTTTGACTTATAAAACAAGGGATGATCTTTTGGGTCATCACATATTGCACTATGTAAACTAGATAATATAGTGTATCTAGAAGAATTAAATACAATCTTTTTAGAAAAAGTAATTCGTTACGTAATCATAATGTTCACGACCAACACAACTTAAACAAGGTCGAATTATCTATCTATATCTATCTATATTATTATAAAAGTATGAATACAATGTGGGTTTACAAAAATAACCTTATAATATTAAGTATAATAACTCATAATAAAAGGTAATAACCGAAATTCGAGATATTAGCCTTATAATCCTATTAGTTTTAGGACAAAATACTATACGTTAGGAATCCTACATGATTACCTTTAGGAATCCTATTAGTATAATTACATTTACTTTTAGGATATACTTCTTAAAAATTCATATTACTAAATTTAACTTAAAAACGTATTATAATGTCCTATTACTAATTTAATTTGAGAATATATTATATTGTCCAAATTCATTTAGGAAAGGAGAGGCTATATTATTATAAAAGCATAAATACAATATTAATATACCAAAATAGCCCTAAAATATTAAGCGGAAGAATACATAGGGAAAGGACTGTAATAACCTATTCTTTGGACTACAATACCTTCTATGCTAATTTTTAATAGTTAAAATTTTCTATTAAATTCTTATTAAAAAGTAGGAAGGTTTAATAAAATTAATTTCATAAGAATCCACTGTATTGTCAATGCATTACCACTCCATAATGTATAATACCAAGAAAAAATAAAAGTAATATTAAATGGTCTGCATAAAGAGTTGAAATTTAGAAAAAGATACCGCCACTTTAATATAATTTTATTTTATATTTAAACTATTTTCCTACTCAAGTAATATTCTTTTAATCAATTTTTCGTGTAATATTGAAATATTACTCAATTATTAAACAACAACTAAGAAAATATTTAAGAATATAAATAAGTGAGAAAGAAAAAAAAATGGTTGGTAAGAGTCAATACCACTAATGATTCTACAAACATAACGATCTAAAAGTGAAATGTCATATTAATCTTTTACTCTTTGGAATAAATTTATGGTGGATAAAATTATAATTAAGATTAAATATTCAAAACAAGAGATAAACTAATATTAAGATCTGAATCAACATAAAATAAATTATTTTTTATGTTAAAACCAAGTAATTAAATATTTTAATTAATTATTTAGCAAGAGAATCCAATTCAATTATATTTTAAATTCATCATATGAGTAATTCTTATTCAAGTTAAGAAAAAATCTTAAGGTACATAAATTTATTTCATAAAAAGAGCGTTAGACCACAAAGTAAAAAAGGATAGTATCTTATTAATAATCAAAATGAAGTACAAGTGTCTGAGAAAGCACAACCAATGTTAAATTTTAATCAAGAACAAGTTTTCAAGACTATATTATAAAAAATCGACTTTAGTATAACGGGATTATTTTTTGTAGATGCCTCCAGCGAAATTGAAATAATATTTCTATCTCATGCATTACTTGCAAATATCATATTAAGAGGCATTACACTATTAACAATAATAGCAAGTGGTGTACCATCAACAATTTTATTGTGAGGCCACCCACTTTAGATTTGATATACCTCTTCAAACAACTTAACTAACCATCACAAATATATCAAAGCAGAGCAATGATGCTAAATTTATAAGGAAAGCAAAATTGATAATATGGGATGAAACACTTATGGCTAAGTGTCAAACGACGAAATAATTGCTTGGAGTTCTAGAGACATATTGATATTAATGAACTGTTTGGTAAAAAATTAATGGTTTAAGAGGTGATTTTTGTGAAGTACTACTAGTAGAAATGTAGAATCGACAAAAATAGAGACCGTAAAAGCTATCTTGCCAAAATTATACTTCTGGACTCAAATGAAAAAGATTAAACTGATAAGAAATATAAAGTAAGAACAGATCCAGTATTCATTGTCTTCTTGCTTCGTGTCGGAAACGAAGAAGAGCATCCAAAAAAGGATGATTTGGTTCTTCCTGAACACTTGGTTATCAATCCCATTGGTAATGGTAGTGCATTTAATAAGAAAACTATTATTATCATTAGATTAAAATGCAATTCATGCAAATCGTACAATAGAATTAAAAAGATATTTTAGCTAGCAGAAATGAATATATTGATCAACTAAATAAAAGGTTGATTGCAAAATTTTATAGTAAAAATAAAATGCTTTTCAGCATTTGACTCAACAGAAAATGATACCAATAATTACTACAAAAAAAAATACTTAAATATTTTAATACTAAATGGCCTTCTACCATACATACATGTTCGTTGTCAAGTTTATTATTTCTTACATATGTTAGTGTCACCGTATAATAGACTAAGTTAAAATTGATCTTCCATAGTATATAGGTTAATTTTGAAGAAAAAAATATGGCCATCATGCTACTGAAAAACTTAGATACATTGAATAGCTTATGTAATTGCACACAGATGGTATATAGAAGTTTTAACAATAATGTCATACATGCAAAAATTATGATACTGGTCAATGCGCTTCTAAGTATATTCTTATCCCTAAATTCAACTTTCATCTTCCAAAACTAAGGAATATCCTTTTAAATTTGTGTGAAAATAATTTTTAATATGTTTATGTTTTGCAAATAGAATAAATAAAACAAAGGACAAACATCCTAAAAATTAGACTATATTTACCGTAATATGTTTTCTAGCACAAACAACTGTATGTTGCACCTTCAAGTGAGATATCAAGATCGACAGCAAGAATTCTAGTTAAGGCAGAGCAACCGAATTATTAGGAGGAAATATACACACAAAAAATTATCCACAAAGAAATATTCATTAAGATACCATCATATAAAATACTCTTAAGCTATAATATATAATTATCTAACATGACAATTGATCATTTGTGTAAGTTTTGATGATGTTCTTTTATTTTAAGTTCACATATTATGCTAATATAAATTTTTCAGCATTTAGATGATTATTGTATTATTAAACATAAAATTTCTCTTATTAATTAAATTTTATTGTGCCTTCATCTAAATAATATTTAAATCATCACGTGCTTGCACGTACATACATACTAGTACTTTTTAAAGCCAAATTACCAATTACATCACAATAATAAATCATGAAAACCAAGAACTTCGGAAATATTACATCTTTATTTTACACGAGATTCAGAAAATTACACAGCCATATGTTACACGGGTACAGCAATTTCAAAGATCAAAACCATGTTAGATTGTTGTTTTCCGGGATCTTTTCCCCCTGAGTTGCTTTGAGGTGTAACAACCAACTTGCTATGAGGTGTAACAACTTAAAATGTAAGAGATGGGCACCTTTGATCAGCAGAATTTCACATCTTTGACCTAATACGACTGAGAGTCGCCTGAATTGTTCCATGTGGTTCATCCGTCGGCAAATAAACATCATTATCAAACTGAAAGGTCACAACGGATTAAATATTAGCCATTGAAGCAACTGGATAATATATGGTTAGAGAAATGTAACTCGAGAATCATTTATGTGGATCATTTACTTTACCAACCACATAAGTTCTCTTGTTTCAAACCTTCCTACACATGTTGATATTGTATCACTATGATTTGGCATGATGAGGTAAGTTAATTATTCTATTGAGAATGCGGATCAGTTATATACTCAGATGGGAAACGTGTGGAGATCATAAGTTACCTTCCCCCTGCCCCCTTCCTTTGACAATGTTGGCAAACCACTGCTCAGTGCTCTCTCCCTTCCCCCAGGCCACTATGCAGGCCATGCTCCAAGTAATGACATGTTTTCAATGCATCGAAAAAGTTCAGTAGTATTTTCCAACTTCCAGAGAATAGAGCATTAGAGGATTAATGCTTCCATCGTGCCATCGAAAAAGCAGGTTGATGTCCACGTAGTTTGTTGAAGTTTCTCCATAGCCAGTGGCGGCTACTCTAGCTTTTGCACATTTATCAAGCATCAATTTTGATGTTGCTATAATATATCTACTTTGAATTCCTCTTTAACATGAACAAAAAATGGACTTTATCACTAAGAATCTTCTATCCCAGCTCCTCCAATTCTCTTATCGCGATTGTTCCCCTCCCCAGACCCAGCCATCACTCCTCTCTATTCATTTGCCCCAGTAGCCTCCTTTCCCTTCCCCTTCTAATCCAGCCCGTCTTGCCCTCTCCTAAAACAGCACAATGTCTCCAATGGTCTTTCTTTTCTTCCCTTTGGTGAATTTTCTTTCCTTTTAGATTTATATGTAGGGTGTATACACCATTTAAAACTGTTCAGAGAATCAATACACATGAATGACGCCAGTATATGGTCGAATAACTCTCAAACTTGACAGCGTCCACTTCTGCTGTTACAAAGGGGAGGCCCCAAGTATTTCTCAAACATAATTTAGTTTTGCTAAGCTAGAGAGGAGGTTTAAGTAATTGACCATCTTTTCTCATGGAAATTGGTTCAGTTTTGGACATGATGTTGCCTGGTAGATTTCACCTTACAAGGGTTAGAAAATTACATGGTTGTCAAATTCACTGCATTTTAGCACACAGTGTTACTGCAGTCCAACAAATGCAGGAATGGAAACCTTACCTTTACAATTACCGGATTGTCTTTGCTTGACAAATTGACCGGCAGAAAATGGAGATTTGGCATCTTCAACTGAATGAATGAAATGTCAGGAAACCTGAAAGTATAATACCCAAAAATCATAAGGGTTCATAGCAATTATGAAACTTGAAAAAGCAAATAAAGTGCCTTAGAAGTTTGGAATCTCTTATATGTGTACTAGGAAAGAGACTTATATGTTAACATTGAGAGAAAGACCTTCCAAGAACAGCCCCTGCCATTTCATAAAGTGTGGCTTGAACAGAAGGGCTGTATACTCCTCCCTTAGATGGGCCAAAGAATGTGTTGAGCAGAACCTCTTTCACATCCATGTATCTCTCTGTGAAATACAGAGGCTTCAAAGGAAGACTTGAGAGAGATTCAAAAGAGTACCTACATGAACCAATGTTAAGGTTCACAACACGGTCAACAATGGGCAGAAATGAAACACGAACAACAAAGAACAACTACTGATGCAAGACTAAGATGTATTCATGTCTGAAACTTTTAACATGCCATCTCTTTAAAAAATAAAAATACGAATAGTTTACCTCCAAGACGCAGTGACCTCTGTAGCCATCATCCTTTCCCGTGTTTCAGGCAACATAGTGTATTTGTCCCTGATGAATCCTTCGAAACCTGACTGTTTCAATGAGCTATTTGTTATGCAAATGGATATTGCACTTATCATGAATAAAATTTCAGACTCGTTTAGGGTGAGCTAGGTGTGCTTCAAATTCTCAATCTCGTGTAAATAAAAAAAATTGTTCCTATTTCCCATAGGAAGAAGTATAGTAGGTGCTAAGGATCTAATTTTAGAGTAAAAAAGAGTAAGGACTTCTAAGGGGCCAAATAGATAGTCTGATACACATGTAAACCATCTTAAACTACATATCGGCCACTTCACCATCATTCACGAGAGTACTACCTTTGTTGCCTTGCCCCTTACCTCCACTACCACTGCCTTTGGGGTGGGGGTGGGGGGGAGAGGAGACCAAAAAAAAACTAAACTATTCCTAGGGAGAGTGACATATCTCTTTTTTCCTTAGAAGAGGGTTGCATATCTTGGTAGGATTACTGTGAAAAGCTTATAACTGCAGAATCCTTTTCTTTCTTCTGTTTTGAGGTATGTAGAAGTATAACTTTAACCGAAAAAGCACGGAGAAATTTAGGCATATGTGCAAACAGAGATTACCTTAGTTGTCTTTAGAATTGATAATCCCTCGATACCAGATGTCATGCGTAATGTTCCCGATTTATCAACCATTACTTCAGTAGTGTGTTTTTCAGAGCCAAGCTTAAAACCTTAGAAAGATAGAAATATAGAGCAACAGAATTAATCTTAAGGAACAATTTCTTTTCATTAAACTCAGTGGATCACTTCATCAGATAGAAAATCAGATCATATAAATGGAAAGCAAAGCTAGGAAGTGCAGCAAGTGAGAAATATTAAACAAAAGCAGCATCATGGATGAAGGCACTTAGGCATCCCAAGCTAGAAGCTTTCCCATGCAATCCACTAGAATCTTCTAAACACATTGAAAACTGAATCACCAATGACGGTTTTTATATAAGGTAAACGTTTTATTAGTAAGGTACCAAGATGGTACAAAATGATACAGAGAGCATCCCAGAAACAACCACCAATGACTGCTTCATACAATGACGCACCTTTTTGAGGCTCAAACACCTTTTCAGGTTGTCTCATACAGCAGAAAGTAACTCCTTGATCAGATCATTTTCCTAGTCAATACAGTCTAGAAGCGAGGGGTCCACAAACTACAGCTTTGCAACTATGCCCAGGGAAGATAATAGCTCCACATTGGACCAACTTTTAACATCTTTTATAGCTAAAAATCGATATGATCAGCCAGCTTAAAGGGATTTGAACCGTTATTCCAAGAAAGTAGCTTCAACCATGAAACAGCTTTTGGAAGTGTGAGAAAGCACGGGAGAAAATAATATGTTATATCTTGTTTATACAATGATACAATGAACCCTATACATAGATAATACATGTCCTACTCCTAATACATATAGGATTAAGGTTAAGGTTATTTACTCCTAATTGGCTACTATAAACTACCACTCCCCCTCAAGCCGGTGCATATAAATCAAATGTACCGAGCTTGTTACATATATAACTGATACGAGGCCCAGCGAGGGACTTGGTGAAAATATCAGCAAGCTGATCATTCGACTTCACAAATCTTGTAGCAATCTCTTTTGAAAGTATCTTTTCTCTGATGAAGTGACAATCAATCTCAATGTGTTTAGTCCTCTCATGGAATACTGGATTTGATGCAATATGAAGGGCAGCTTGATTATCGCACACAAGTTCCATCTGGCTGATATCTCCAAATTTTAACTCCTTGAGCAATTGTTTGATCCAAATTAGCTCACATGTTGCCATAGCCATTGCTCGATATTCTGCTTCTGCACTAGATCGAGCAACTACGTTTTGTTTCTTGCTCTTCCAAGACACCAAATTGCCTCCTATTAAAACACAATATCCAGACGTCTGTCAGAAGATGATCCTGCCCAATCAGCATCTGAGTAACCAACGATATGCTCATTACCTCAATCCTCAAACAATAACCCTTTTCCTGGAGCCGATTTTATATACCGAAGAATGCGAACAACTGCATCCCAATGGCTATTACACGGAGAATCCATAAACTGACTTACAACACTCACAGGA
>ML400839.1:0-19520 GCA_005239525.1 Nicotiana knightiana
TTGCATCCGTTTAGCCCCGTTTCCATTTCCAATTCACCTACACATAAAATAAACCCTATTAGGCACATACGACGTGTATTTTATCATTAAAACACATAAAATGCAAGGTATATAATGCTTAAAATCATGAATTCTAGCCACGCATCACCAACACATCATAATTAAGTTAATTAACACATGAAAAAGCTTAAATAGGGAAAACAGAGCTAATCTCACGGAACGACCGGCCGGGTCGTTACATTCTCCCCGACTTAAACATACGTTCGTCCTCGAACGTGCCTAGAGTTGTTCCAAACACCACAAAAATTCTGTGTAGCCTACCATGCACATACTCGGGGGTATCCCACGTCACCCTATCCCATATAGGTCCAATAGCACAACACAATTGAAATTTCAAAATCCAATCCTAACCCATAAACCTTAGAACCAAATTCCCACTTCTGAAATAATATACAAGATCAAAATTCCACAACTATAAACTGAACAAGTCTGAACATGCTGGATCAAGACATATACACACCCCAAATGAAATCACATAATACAACCGCGTGACTCAAACACCCATAGCGATAACTCCTAATCACAATAGCTGCTCAGAGCAACTCAATACCGATACATAATCTCTTATCAATAAATGCCTCGCTCTAACACTTTCATATACTGCCGATGATGACAGAAACACGTAAAAACTAACAACCATTCGTCTGATCAGTCAGACATGAAGCTCCCCCTTCCCAAACAGGAATTATAGCAAATTTCTAAGCCGACTCCCGATATTTATCCTTCCAACTATATTGTAGACAATTCTGAAAATATTCATTCTAGGTCCAATGACCTCTTCTCATCCAACACGGCCACTTTGATGACATGACGCATCAATACAATCCAAAGCCATAACCTGTGCAACTCGTGCACTCAATAGTAATATCCCACGAACTCAAATCATAGAAAAGATTCACACGAGAGGACTATTCCGCCATTAACTATTACCATCACAACACCATGCTCATCGTAAAACCAAAACACATGAATCTGACACCGAGGATCATACCTCCACATAACTCCACTACAATGAGTGATCCCATCGAAACGCTGGTCCACATGAAATACTTCAAGCCAATAATAGATATCATTTACTTAGTCATCTGAAAATGCCAATGCTGCCTAAGAATTTTGACCTTCCTTCCAGAACTGAACTGTGAACTCACACATGCAAATCTCGACTCTACACAATGTACCGCATACACAATGCCATCCTATGATAAATATGGAAACTTCATAACCCCTTCCGATCCACAAGCAACTACGTACCCAACTAGCCAAGAACTTACATTTGATCCCATCTAGAAGCAAAATCACTATATCTCTCATGCTTCTCATGCCAGTAGAAAATACACATCTGTAACCATGGTAGAAGCCATCAGGAACTATTCGGATCCCATTTGTACAACACCAAACCGTTAGAACAGAATCCTTCTAACTCAACCACGCTACGCAGGTCACCAACACCCAAGAGCATTGTTAGGAAACACATGTAGAAACTCATTGCCTCATAAGCACCCAAAGAACTAATCATATCCCTTACCATACCGATCCGACCCATCAGATCCATTCTCGAGAATCATCCACTCTACAAATATCTCGATTAAATCGATCAAGCAGACAGAACGACCTGACCCCATTTGCACAGCAACATACTAGGAAACTAATCCGCACACTTGAAGCAACAAGCAAATTCATACACTGCACCCACTACACCTTTTCCAATTACAACTCAATCATTCAGTAGAACTCACCTACCCGTAGAGTACATTATAGCTTGTATCGAAGAATTTCCATTACTCGAGTCATTCCCAGACTCTACCTCTGCAGGTCATAACTGATTCACCAATATACCTCGAACCGAAACCGATGCAATAAAAAAAAATCGTGCAATCAATTTATCATTAACAGACTCCCCCACTTGGCTCAAAGCCAACGATCAAAACAACATAAGAGGTCTTCCCATACACTCACGACTCGAGGCCATATGCCAACTCTAGACAGAAGTCAAACAATCAACGGTTCTCTCTACATATCCACCCAACCCCTTTTTGTCACAATCAAGCAATATAAACACATCTCACTCTCAAATCACACTCACCACNGCTACATATCCACCCAACCCCTTTTTGTCACAATCAAACAATATAAACACATCTCACTCTCAAATCACATTCACCACATAGTCATCTAGTCACCAAGTCTCGTCAATAAGGACACCAACGGACATATAAGTCCCCAATACATGTGCTCACACAAACAAAATCTCGGCACTCAAGCCACAAACAAAAATCCGGCCTCAAGTCCTCCAGACTGGCCCCAGACATGCTAAAATCACATCCCATTCATGGAAGTCACAAGCCATCGATGCACAGGTGGTACCGAGCGCTCACGTGCGCGTTTGAATACATGAAAGGAGTTCAAAGAATTACGCTTCAGGTTGAATCAATGGATTCGCACAACAAGAGTTCAAGAATGTGTGATTTTTCCCAAAGGTTCTGCNCTTGAATAAATGGATTCGCACGACAAGAGTTCAATAATGTGTGATTTTTCCTAAAGGTTTTGCAACCTCTTGAAGATAAGTACAGACTTCTCCGTACCGATCCGCAAGACTCTACTAAACATGCTCTTGACTGGTGAGACATATTTAACATAGAGCTCTGATACCAACTTGTCACGACCCGATTTCGGAGTCGTGATGGCGCCTGTCATGGAACCAGTCAAGCCGCCCCTTTTTTTCTAAGCTAAATTCAATTTCCAGTAAAAATACGATTTTATTGATAATACTAAGAGTCTGAAGTTTAAAAAAAATATTTTTAAAAAAAATGTTAAAACCTCCAACCCCGGATCCGATGTCACTCAGTCATGATCTACTATAACATAAAGCAAGTAAAGGAGAAATGGACAACATAGTCTCAAAGTAAATAACAACAGGTAGAATAAGAAAGAGAAGATGAGGTCGCGATCGCCACCTGCTACCTCAACGAATCCAATGAAACTCTGACTGCTACTCAGTATCCACTACCGGGCCTTGGTTTACCTAGATCTACACACAAGGTACAGGGGGTAACGTGAGTACACCAACTCAGAAGTAACGAACACAAACTATGGGCTGAGAGGTAGTGACGGGCTAAACCTCAATAATTAATCATCAGCATACAAAATTTAGGCATGTTCACAGTTTATCAGAAATTAACAACAGAATATGCTAGATATACCTCAATATGCTCTACATGCCAACATGTCACCGTGTGAAAATGCACATAGTGCTCACAATTCTTCCGCCGAAATCCACTCAGTACTATATATGGCTCTCAAGCCCAGGGAAGTTCCATCCCGGAATATGCGTAAACACCGGTGACCGTAGTCACTTCGTACTGAGGAAAGAGGCCAGTCCAGCCCCACGGAGAAGATCCATCTCCGGAATACCACACTCGGACAAAATCCATGTCCGGGGAAGATCCATCCCTCACATAACACCAGCTACGGACAAGATCCATGTCCATGGAAGATCCATCCCTCATCATCAATGCGCTCATTGGGGGTGTAAAGACTCCAGAGGGGCCATAGTGGCCCAAGCGCCAAATCAAGCCAACGAAGGCATGATTTAGTATTATTGCGGTGTGCAGTCCGATCTCATAACTGTCTCAATAATAGGCTCTCGGCCTTACTAAGTCATTACTCTCCAGTCTCACTCACATGGATCACTGATGCCTCCATCAGCCCGAGACAATGATAAGTATGCATATAATTAACAGTACTTAGACTGAGGTATGAAGTGATATGCTATAACAGGACTGAGTATATGAAATCAATTAATCACAAAATGAGACAGTAATATACGAGCACTGGGGTCTCAGCAGTTTTGGCGTGAAGCCTAGCATTCATACTTAACATGATTTCTAGCATGTTTGCATGTAAACGACTGCTCGGGTCTCAACAGTATCAGCGTGAAGCCTTAATATATAATTTATCTTGATTTCTATCATGTTCGCATTATTCATATTAATAGAAGCACAAATATCATTAGGGAATAATCACTAAGGGGTGCCATGGGATTAACCAGGTCACAAGTCTCACGGTGCACGCCCGCACGCCCGTCACTTGGCATATAAGTCACCAATTCTAATCACATAAAAAGTAGTTCGGGGTTTCGAACCCTCAGAACCAAGTTTGGAAATATTTCTTACCTCAAAACCGGCTAAAAATACTATTCTGCAGTGCCTTTGCCTCTAAATTCAGCCTCCGAGTGCTCCAAATCTACCAAAAATCAGATGTATATCATTGTAATATGCCAAGGAACGAAACCTTAATCAAAATTTATCAAAAATACTCAAAAATCCCGAAATTGGTCAAACCCGACCCCTAGGCCCATGTCTCGGAACTCGATGAAATTTATACCACAAGAATCCTTATCCTGCCACGAGTCTATACATACCAAGAACACTGTAATCGGAGTCTAAATGACCCCTCAAATTCCCATTTTAAGGTCTCTAAATCACAAGTCCTAATTACCTATTTTTAGCACTGTTTTTCCCAAATTTTCACCACTAATCCGACCTTTAATCACATATAAACGAGTTTTAAGTCCAAAACCCTTACCTCAATGAAGAACTATCGATTTTCCTCTTCAAAACCCTTCAAAAGCTTCAAACCCGAATAAGAGTGGTGAAAGAATAACCAAAATTCGCTAAGGGTTCTTTTTATATGTTCTCCCAAGCGATGACCGCACCTGCGGTCCTGATCTTGCACCTGCGGTCCTAGGTGCGCACCTGCGCGTTTTACTTAAGGGACCTTTTCTCGCACCTGCGGCTAACTATCCGCACATACGGCTTCGCAGGTGCGGTGAGAACCTCGCACCTGCAGATATCCTCCAGCCTACCAAGTATCTGCACATGCACCCCTTGTCCGCACCTGCGGCAATCGTACCTGCGGCTTCCCTTCCACAGGTGCGGCCACACCAGAAACATTGCACCAGCAGCTTCAGCTCCAATTTTTCCAATTCGAAATCCTTTGATGGCTATCCGAAATCAGCCCGGGCCCCTCGGGACCCCAACCAAAAATACCAATAAGTCATAAATGGTCATCCGGACATAGTCGCACCCTCAGAACACCCAAAACAACATCAAAACACTAATTCACCTCGGATTCAAGCCTATGAACTTTGAAATTTCTAAATTCCTCCAAAGAAGCCGAAACCATCCAAAACACATCTGATTGACCTGAAAATTTTCACACATATCCAAAATGACATTACAAACCTGCTCCAACTTCCGGAATTCCATTCCGACCCCGATAGCCTATTTTCCACTGCCGACCGGAAATTGCCAAAAACTAACTTTCGCCAATTCAAGCCTAATTCTACACCAGACCTCAAAAATATATTCCGAACACACTCTTAAGTCCCAAATCACCTAACGAAACTATCCGAGCTATAAAATTCATATTCCGAGGTCGTTTATCTATAAATCAACTCCCGGATGACTTTTCCAACCATAAGGCCAACTTAAGAGATTAAGTGTCTCATTTCTCACTATGACCACTCCATACCCGAACCAACCATCCCAACACATCATAATTAAGTTAATTAACACATGAAAAAGCTGAAACAGGGAAAACGGAGCTAATCTCACGGAATAACCGGTCGAGTCGTTACAGCTATTCTCGGGGTCGGCAAGGAAGTTTCCATCTTAGCCACATGCGAATTAGCATCAACCGGATCTACGATTATAATTCCAGCAAGATCATCATGTGGTATCTCGTTACCGCACGCTATCTTGTTATTTTCACCTTGGTGACCAGACTCGTTGTCAACATGCAAAGGTGCTGATTGAGAGTTTGAGATTTTTGTATTTTAGCCTGGAATCAATGATACTTCAAAGAACTAGTGTAAATCAGTGTGTGTTATGGAGATTTGTATCAAATAACCACTATTATCCTTAGCCACACAGTGGGCGCCAAACTGTTTATCCTCAAAATTGGATAATAATTGAATTTATATGTGGTTCTAAGGATATGAGGTCTAACTTGATACAAAATGAGAAATCAGATTAATATTAAAATTAATGACATAAAAACAAATGCAAACCATACAAGTTGAACGATCTTGGCCTTGACATTGATCACCCTCGAGTAAAAAATGCTACAATCGGTGCCAGAACAGAGTAATGAGATAATAATAACTAGAAATAACAGTTTATTGCTTTTGGATCGTGTTACAATGTACGTTACAAATAATCAAACCTCTTTATATAGTAGAGGAGTCCTACTTTAGGTACAGTTCTATATAAGGTAAAAAATCTCATAATTTTCTAATTAATTGATTTCATTGAATGTCGAGATTCCCACCGTGATATCCGGCCGGTTATGAATATTTCGGCCTTCCGTTATTTTAGTTCGATAATGTTTTCTCGAGCTAATTCGTTATCGGGGTCATTTTCGGGGTCACAGACTCGATAATCTTGAGGACGCATGTTCTAACGTCATGCCTAGGTTCGATGGAATCCAGGGTCGATCTCCAATCCATTATGTTTCATCCACGATTTTTCATGCGTTAGATGAGCTCGATTTCAACCATATACATGGCTATTGTAGGCGTATTAAGGTCGAAGATGTTATGGGAGCGATGTGTAAGATGAGCAGGGGAAGAGCGAATGGGTCATACGAGATCCCGGTAGAATTCTTGAAGAGCACGGGCCGTGCAGGCATGGAGTGGCTTACTATTTGTTTAATGTTATCTTTATGACGGAGAAGATACCCGAAGAATGAAGGTGGAGTATGATGATTCCCTTGTACAAGAACAAGGATGATATCCAAAACTGCAATAACTATAGGGGTATTAAGTTGTTGAATCATACTATGAAAATTTGGGAGAGCGTGGTGGAAGTTAGGATGAGGAAGAGTGTGTCTATTTTCGATAATCAGTTTGGATTCATGCCGGGGCGATCGACTATGGAAGCCATTCATCTGGTGAGGAGATTGGTAGAGGAGTATAAGGAGATAAAGAAGGACCCACACTTGGTGTTTATAGACCTAGAAAATGTGTATGGTAAAGTCCAGAGGAAGGTTCTGTGGAGATGTTTGGAGGTTAGCGGCGTTTCGATAGCATACACCAGGGTAATCAATGACATGTATGATGGTGCTAAGACTCGGGTGAGGACAATGGGAGGTGACCTGGATCACTTCCCAGTAGTGATGGGGTTGCACCAGGGATCGGCTCTTATCTCGTTCTTATTTGCTCTGGCGATGGATGTGCTGACGCGGCACATTCAAGAGAAGGTTCCATGGTGCATGTTATTTGTCGATGGCATAGTGCTGATTGATGAGACGAAAAGTGGGTTTAACGAGAGGCTGGAGGTCTGGAGACAGACCCTAGAGTCTAAAGGTTTCAAGTTTAGTAGGATCAAAATGGAATACTTTGAATGTAAGTTCAGTGACGAGACTCATGAAGCGGACATGGATGTGAAGCTTGACACCCAAGTCATCCCGAGGAGGGGTAGTTTTAAGTATGTCGGGTCCATAATCCAAGGTGACAGGGAGATTGATGATGAGGTCTCCCGCCGTATCGGTGTAGGGTGGATGAAATGGAGGCTCACATCCGGTGTTTTATGTGATAAGAAGGTGCCACCAAGACTTATGGGTAATTTCTACAGAGTGGTGGTTAGACCTACTATGTTGTATGGGGCTTAGTGTTGGCCAGTCAAGAACTCCCATGTTCAGATGATGAAAGTAGCAGAAATGAGGATGCTGAGATGGACATTCCAGGAGAGATAAGATTAGGAACTAAGTTATTTTGGACAAAGTGGGAGTGGCTCCCGTGGAGAACAAGATGTGTGAGTTGAGGCTGAGATAGTTCGGGCACGTGCAGAGGAGGAATACGGATGCTCCTGTTAGGAGGTGTGAGAAGCTAGTCGTGGCCAGGATGAGAAGGGGTAGGGGTAGGCCGAAGAAGTATTGGGGAGTGGTGATTAGACAGGACATGACGCTACTTTACCTCACTGAGGACATGACCCAGGATAGAAGGGTATGGAGGTCGAGGATTAGGGTAGTAGGCTAGTAGGTAGTCGAGAATTTCCCCATTCTTTTTTAGTAGTATTAGTAGCTCTCTTATTTTTTCGTATTCTTTTACTCTAGTATTTGCTTATTGTCTTGTTCGCTCCATGTATCGTATTTTCCAGTTTGTTACTATTTGATGATACTTTTTCTTTTACTTATTTTTATTGTTATTGTTATAGTTATTGTTGTCCCCCTATTCTTTCTTTCTTCTTCGTCTTCTTCCTTTATCTCTCTTTTCACACCTTTTCTTGAGCTGAGAGTCTATCGGAAACAACATCTCTACCTCGCCAGATAGGAGTAAGGTCTGCGTACACATTACCCACCCCAAAGCCACTGTAAAATTATACGGAGTATGTTGTTATTGTAAATTATAATATTCTTTTAAGTAAAATATATATATCCAAAGACAATTTCAAATTTCGAATATCTTTTTCAACTTAACTCCAATTTTTTTTTCAAAAACTTCTCCACATCTTTTTATATCCAAACGCCTCCTAAAATGTTCTGTTCATATGTCATATGACAAGCCAACAACAAATTACAATTTACATATGATGAGGAAAACAATTATTTCAGTTCAAAAAAAAATCCTATTTATCGATCGTGTCCTATATGGTAACACACGTTTTTAAAGTAATTGAATAAACGAAATAGTACATAGTTATTATAACGAGTCGCACACAAAGTAAATACTGTATTCATTTAGCTTGCATATTGTAAACAATTTTACAAAGTAAATAAATAGAGCACTTATTAATTTTGTACAAAAATATGAACTTCCAGGGTTAAATAAAACAAGATATTTTTCAAAAAATTTGCTAAATATTGTTAGAGGTGCCAAATTACTTCTCAATGATAACAAAGAGCAAATAAACCTTTTTTTTCCTCCAAACTCCTAAAATTCACAACAGAAAATACTTAAGCAATGCATAATTTGTTTGACATAAATTATTTTCGATGGACATGTCTAAAAGTTTAAATTTAATGATGCAAGCATGACATGGTGAAGAAGAATAGTTTTCTTCAACAGCCATCTATTTTTTTAAAGTAAAGTCACACTATAATTTTAAATAAACTCTTAATAATTAGAAAATTTTCAAAATCTATTTGGCGAAGCAAAATTTTTGTGATTTACTAGTTACCAGGGAAATTAAATTATATGAATTTGTTTCGGATTCTTTTAGGTCCACATCAATTAACTTACCAAAACAAAAATTGGAAAGTTTACTTACCAAATTTGAATTTATTCAGATTTTATACTCGTAATCAAGACAAGATTGGTGAAACATGGAAACAAGTCAACTGATACCGGCAATAACCAGTTGAAATAGTATTGTCGGCGTGCTTCCGGTAACTTGCCTCCCGATATCACTAGCTCCAACATTTTAAGGGATTTTTTTTAAATACTATTTGAAAGTTTATTACGAAAATATTTAAGTTTTTGTATTTATCTGATCTAAATACGTTTTAACTACAAAGACTCTCAATTCATTATTAGTATCTTCAATCAAGGGATTTAGTTATACTCTTTTTCTTTTTACTTTCTTCTCTCTTTTCTCTCCGGATCAAACTTATATTTAGGGATTTAGAGATACCTATTAGAACAATTTTATAAAGCAATTGTGAGACAAGTAAATTTCTTTTTTATGTTTTGTATTTGATTTATTCATAGTAATTATATATTATAAAATTTATTTATAACTTTCATATATTATTTTTACCTAGTTAAATATAATTACAAATATCATACAACTTAAATATAATTTTTATATAAATTTTATACAATATGTCATTTGTATATTTTGTATCTGATTTATACATAGTGAAACCAAATTTCATATAACTAATTATATATTATACAACGTATTTACAACTTATCTACAACTTTCATACATTACTTCTACCCGGTTAGATACAACAACAATATCATACAACTTAAATATAATTTTTATGCACTATGTTTTTATATATATTTTGTATCTGATTTGTATATATTTTTGTCTGTGGTGTATGCTTCTTCCTCTCTAAAATCCCAATCAAAACTTACTCTCTTAATACAATTTTGATATGTATCAATTTTATGTAAAAATATTGTATTGATAACTTAAATACAAATTTTATACAAAATGATTCATATATTATACAACTATTGTTCAACTTTCATACAACATTCAAATAAAAAAATATATAACTACAACAGAATACAATTTATATACAATTATACTACAACGTTACTACAATTTCGTAAGTATATTGTATGTCATGTCTCCTCCTCCTCCTCCTCCTTCTTCTTCTTCTTCTTCTTCTTCTTCTTCGACTTCGACGAGTTTCAATCGGAAATTCAACCTAAATCAAGACTGATTTTCACCAAATACCTCGAAATTGAGATATAAACTCCAAACAAATATTCTAAATTATTTGCAACAACACTCAATCCAAACAAATAATGATTTTAAAAATTCAAATTCGAATTCAAAGCTTCAAAGCTTTTTAATGGCTGTCAATGGTGGAGAGACAAACACCTTCAAAATTTATTGATTGACAATTTTAATAGAACACCAATTGTGCAACATAAAAGAAAATTGCTAAGTTAAAACTATATAGTAAAATAATTGAAATCCATTGATGAATTTCATTAAAAATATATACAACATGAAATGATAAAAAATATAGGACATCAGAGGAAAAAGAATTAGGGAAATAACAGAGATTGAGAGATTGAGAGATTGAGAGACAGAGAGCGTAGGGGAGAGAGAGAAAAAGAGAGAGAGAGAGAGAATAAGGATGGAAAATAATTGATTCCTTATTCAATACCTAATATAAAGGGATACTCATTTAACTCCTAAAGTGTATATAATTTGGTAAATTATATATGCTTGTATAAATTAAATTGAAACTTGAGTAGAAAGGGTAATAAAGTTTCAAATATTGTATATTCCAATGGTTGGGCTCACTTCCGTCATCTGATACAACGACGATCTTTAAACATGGGCATGGCCTGACCAGCCCAGTTTCCAATGGTTAAACCATATTTTTGTAAAAATTTCACGGGTGCTCTATTTGGTCGCCCCCATTTAACATGTACCCACTTTTAATTTTTTTTTTAACTTGCACCCACTGTTTAAACAACTTCAGGCCTTTTTTTCCTCTTTCTTCTTCTTCTTCTTCTTTTTCTTCGGGTAACAGTGATTTTATATGATGTTTGTGAACATATTTTAAGGTAGTTTATGATGTTTTACAGTGATGAGCTATTGTGGCGCTTTATTTTTTACTATTGCTTAGAATTTTTTCCTTTTCTTTTTCTTTTTCTTTTTATTTATTGCAAATTGGGTTCGTTGATTTTATGATGTTTTGACAAATTGATGATTGAGGTTTGTTCTTGATGATATTTGGAGGTTATGTTTCAAATTTGAGCTCAGTTGGAGTAGATTAGGTATTAAATCATATATTGGATTGTTAAAATTCGTAAAACAAATTTTCGTTTCTGGGCAATTTGCACTTCAGGCCTATTTGGCCTTAAGTACATGAAAACGTTGGTCAGACTTCGAACCTTTTGGCCTTAAGTGCATATGAAGTGCAATTTTTCACCTCAGACTTATTGGCCTTAAGTGTAGGAAAACGTTTGTTGCACTTCAGATCTTTTGGCCTTAAGTGCATCTGAAGTGCACTTTTTCACTTCAGACTTGTTAGCCTTAAGTGCATGAAACCATTGGTTGCACTTCAAACCTATTTGGCCTTAAGTGCATCTGAAGTGCAATTTTTTACTTCAGACTTATAGGCCTTAAGTGTAGGGAAACGTATGTTGCACTTCAAACATTTTTGCCTTAAGTGCATCTGAAGTGCAATTTTCACTTCAGGCTTATTGACGTCAAGTGCATGAAACTATTGGTTGCACTTCAGACATATTTAGCAAACTGCATTTGAAGTGTAATTTTTTCATTTCAGACTAATTTTTTTTAACTTCAAACCCGATATGTCTGCAATTGATGGTAAAGTGGGCAGGCTTGTAATTCTTTTTTACAAAATGAGTATAGGTTCAATTGTAACCCCAAAACCGGGTATAGATACAAATCCCCCATATTCTTAGGCTTGACCAGCCCAATTGTTAGGTAAACCTGCTACCTTGGAAAGCACGGTTATATGGGGATAAGATTCAGAAATAGCCACTTTTCAGTTCGTGTTATTGGAAATTAGCCACTATCATGGAATTTTATATTCCACAAATATATTGATATTTTACCTATGAAATATGAAAATTCTATTGGGTTTTTAAGTATATTAATGCTTAAAAGAGGGTGAATGAGAAATGGAGGGAAAATAAATATTTGAGTCTCATTTGAGATTCCCTCCTTGATGAAGGGACATTGTCCCATATTGGAAGAGGAAGAGGTTGAGGTTTTTAATGGGTATATAAGCAATTGCTCTTCTTCTAGCTATTAAAGAATTGAGGAGAAGGCAAGCCTTGCGCCGTCATCGTCGTCGCTCGCTTGGCTCGGCTTCGGCTTTGGCTTCGGCTTCGGATTTGGTCAAATGATTGATTGATTAATTTTTTATACCAAATTTATTTGTTAATAGTAAATATTAACGGAGCTGTTATTAAATATCTGTTTTAATAACAAAATATTAATATTAAATTCAACAATATTAATATTAAATCCACCCTCTTCAATTCTCCCGATTTATTGTTGAGTAAATAACCATTTATGTTATGGCATTTACTATATGGTCGTTTTGCATAAACAACCATTCTGAAGAGTTGCACCTCTTCAGATTTCAGCCCAACATTGGCTATAAATATAAGTCGATTCTCTCAGATTTTCCACGAATTTCTGAGTTCTCCTCCTTTCTTATGCATACTTTTAACTTCAAAGAAAGCAACAGTAAGTGTCATTTGCTACCGAACTTTGTGTTCGCTGAAACACTAGGGTTTGAAGTACCACTACATTGATGTGTAATTCATTCTATCCTGTGAGCAAATAATCCATAATCTTGGGTACTAGGAGGGGATTAAATTTCTTAAGGAAACACTGTGAATTCAGTGGGCTCGGATTAACTTTTGTTTCATTTACATTTATGTTTATATGTTGTTTTATTTTTTCCAGATTATTTTACAAATACAGTATAATAACAAGATTAAGGAATTTAATATTAATTTCTGTATTTGTGTTATACTCACTGTTTCTGGAGAGTAAAACCTTTGTGGTTTTCTACTTTATTGGAGATTAAAATCTACGTGATTTTAACGTTTGTTTGTGTCATTATTTTACAGAATGATGAATGACAATGGGAACCATACTGTTTCTATGGTGACTGCCAATGCATCGACTAGCCGAACAACAACGGCATTGGCACCGATGGAAAAACCCAGAAAATTTTCTGGGCTTGATTTCAAGCGGTGGCAGAAAAAGATGTTCTTCTACTTGACTACTTTAAGTCTGCAGAAGTTCATCAAGGAAGATGTTCATGTTCTGCCCGATGAAACTCCAGAGACTGAACGCTTTCTCGTGATTGAGGTGTGGAAGCATTCTGGTTTTCGGTGCAAGAATTATATTTTTAGCGGACTGGAGGACGATCTGTATAACGTCTACAGTGGCGTGGAGACGTCAAAAGAACTGTAGATTGCGCTTGAAAGGAAATATACAACTGAAGATGCCGGGTTGAATAATTTCGTTGCTGCAAAGTTTTTGGACTACAAAATGGTAGATAGCAAGTCTATTATTACCCAAGTCCAGGAATGCAAGTGATTATTCACGATCTCCTTGCTGAAGGTATAAGTCGAACTAATTCTAATGTTGAAAGTAGTAATTTTAGTATTTTTACTAACAGAATTTTCATTGAAGGTCTTGTCATCAATGAAGCATTCCAAGTAGCAGCTATGATTAAGAAGTTGCCTCCTTTGTGGAAGGACTTCAAAAACTACTTGAAACACAAACGCAAGGAGATGTCGTTTGAAGATCTCATTGTTCTGTTGAGAATCGAAGAGGACAACAAAGCTGCTGAAGAGAGGCCGTGGAAACTTAACAATAATGGGAGAAAACATTATTGAGGATACTTCTCAAAATAAGAGAAAGAGGAAGCAGGCTTCTGGACCGAAAAGCAACCCAAGCAAGAAGCGGTTCAACGGTAATTGCTACAACTATGGGAAAGCTGGACACAAATCTACAGATTGTCGTGCTCTAAAGAAAGACAAGAAGAAGGGTCAAGCAAACATGGTTGAAAAGCACGAAGATGTCGATGACTTGTGTGCTATTTTTTCTTAATGCAACCTGGTGTGCAATCCTAAGGAGTGGTGGATTGATTCTGGAGCCACTCGCCATGTTTGTGTTGTTAGAGAAGCTTTTGCTACATATGCTCCTGTTGGACCCGAAGAGACGTTTTCTATGGGAAATTCAGTAACGGCCAAGATTGAAGGATGTGGGAAGATATTTCTGAAAATGACTTCCGACAAAGTGGTGACTTTGAACAACATCCTTCATGTTCCCGAGATTAGGAAGAATTTAGTCTCTGCTGGACTTCTTGTTAAGAATGGTTTTAAATGTGTTTTTGTATCCGATAAGGTTGTAATAAGTAAGAACGAAATGTTTGTAGGAAAAGGTTACCTCGCTGAGGGTCTTTTCAAGCTGAATATAATAGTTGTTGAGAATAATAATAAAATTTCAGCTTCGTCTTATTTACTTGAGTCAATGAATTATAAAATATACGTTTGGGTCATGTCAATTATAAAATCTTGCGAAAATGATTAATTTGGAAGTATTTCCTAAGTTTGAATGCGACAAATCAAAATGTCAAATATGTGTGGAATCTAAGTATGTTAAACATCCTTATAAGTCAGTTGAAAGGAATTCAAATCCTTTAGACTTAATTCACACAGATATTTACGACATGAAGTCAATACCATCTCGCGGTGGAAAGAAGTATTTCATAACTTTTATTGACAATAGTACTTGATATTGCTATGTTTACTTACTTAATAGTAAGGATGAAGCAATATACGCATTCAAGCAATACAAAAATGAAGTTGAAACAATACTTGCGCTATTTATTTACTCATATAAATTTTTGTGTTGCTATTACAATTGATATTGGTAGAAGTGGCAACGACTGTGATTACCTTATTGTTACCAGTCATTGGATTGATGAGGATTGGACAATGCAAAAGCGCATAATTGGTTATAAAATAATTGCTTCACGTCACAGGGTTGTTTATTGCTAGCACAGTTACGAATATTTACAGATATTTTTGCATTAGTGATAAAATAATATCGGTTTAAGTGGATAATGTTACTAATAACACAAATGCTATAGATTTGCTTACCACAACGCTAAATCCTGCATTTAGTAACATTTTTCATGTTAGATGTATTTGTCATATTTACCATTTAATTGTGGGTGATGGTATGAGAATTTTAAATATTCAAATTGAAAAGGTTAAAATGGTTCTTAACTGCCTTTTTTTATTCAAGCCATAGAAGTAGACTTAGAGAATATTTTAAAAGATGCGATGAATGTGGCCTAAGAGAAAGAAAGGTTCATAAACATTTTCCAATTAGATGGAATTACATGTATGAAAGTTTGGTTGTTGCATATGAATATAAAAACCCCATAAACTCAACATTTAATGCACATGTAAGTGATGATGACGAGAACCTTACGAATGGGGATTGAGCTAATGTTAAAATGCTTGTTGATTTTTAAAAAAGAAAATTATATTGCTGCAAATGAATTTTTTAGGCAATATTATCCTACTATTTTTAATTGTTTAGTTTATATTGCAGAACTTGCAAATTTGTTTGCTCATTTTTTAAAGGGTGAAAAAATTTATAAACTTGTTATTGATTCTATGAGAAAAAAGTTTTAAAAATATTTTTTCCCTATTCTTCCTATTTATGGTGTTGATGCTTTGTTAAATCCTTGTATGAAATTAGGAGATCCTCAATTTTGGTATGAAACTGTTTATAATGGTTTAGTGCTTGAAGATGATGAGTTGCCTAAACTTCCGGAAGCAATAACCTCAATTAGAATAAATGCTCAAACTATTTATAATGCTTATCAAGTTGCATTAAATCATGCTAGACCAAATGTCACAGCTTCCTTCTTCTTCTTATTCTCAATCATCTAAAAGAACTGCGGGAGTAAGAGCACTTAGTGCTTGGGCGGGGTTTAGGGGTTATCTTGGTTCAAGTAGTAATGATTTTTCACAACTAAATGAGCTTGAAGTTTATTTGTCGCAGCAAATTGAGGAAGTGAATCCCGACGGCTCCTTTAATCTTTTGCAATGGTGGAAGGACAAAGAAAAATATTTTCCGGTTCTTTCAAGGATGACCCGAGACATTTTAACTATTCAAATTTCAACAGTGGCATCGGAGAGCGCTTTCAGTCAAGTAAGACTTCTACTCGGTGATTATAGAGCGTCTATGAGGGAGAGCTTGAAAATCAGTACTTTTGAGAGATTGGATCCGTTCGGAAAGAAGAAATTTCGGATTTGCTAAATCACAACCAGAAGAAGACGAAGTTTACAAAGAAATGCTAGCTGAACTTGCTGAGAATGTTGCTTCGCCTGACAAAGGAAGCAGCAATGACCAAGCTACTTTTCCGCCACCACCAACGGAACTTTCTCCGAACCTTGAAGGATTTATAAAGTTTGTAAGACATACCATGTAACTTGTATGAACAAAAATTAGTATGTATTATGTAACTTGTATGTTGACACGTCTTGATTAGTTTCTTTTTCTTAATTGTGGTATTAGCACCTTGTTGTGCTCATTCCATAAGGGGGAGGAAGACTTAGAAATATATTGCCATATTTTTTTAATGCTATAATAAAATTACAAGGCATTGCTTTGAATATCTTTTTACAATATTTTTGTCTTTAAATATGAACTAAAAACAGGTCACAGTTCTATAATAAATTTACAAGGCATTGCCTTAGATTTTTTTTTTAACATCTATTTAATTTTTTTTTTTAAATCACTATTTAGTCGTTGGGTCCACTTAGCCCACCGACCCATTTAGCTCGGGACCATGAGTTCGTGGACCCGTTCTCGGTTCTTACAAAAAGACCGTTCAGCCCAGGACCGCTAAGCCCATTTATTTGGAGACCGGGATCGGCCCGAGACCGGCGCACTTGGCCAGTTTAGGGACCGAATCAGCCCACATGCCACCCCTATTTGAAGGACATGATAGATATATGTTCTGTATTGATTTACATAATGTATGGTTTAGGTGAAAGTAAAATTTTAATATTATATTTCCATAGTACTAAGAGGAGACAAGCGTTTAATAACCTTAAAAGGGACTTTCCTCTACCACTTAATTCATATATACCGCTAAGTTAGTAGAATAATGGATGATCCAGTTAAGTATGGAAGTAAGATAGAATATTTAAATGACTATTTGAGAGCTGTGTGCCCAAGAAAAATCAAAGTTTGAACCAATATTTGGTAGGCAAAAATACTATCTATAATCCATCTTACCTAAGGAAAAAGAAGAAGATGCAGGCCAAGTTCTTTTAATATATTTCGTTGCTATGTCCTCTTAAGTGTTATAGTATCCACTTAATGAATTAATTTGTAAGAAAGGTGCCACAAGATGGTTGCCATTTTCACCATTCAGTAAGATAATTTTCATTATATTTTGAAATAACAGAATTAGTAATAAAAACAAAAACAAAAAGGTTATTCATTTACAAATAAAGAAAAAAAAAACATACGAGTTATATTTTAACGTGACAACTCATTGACAATATATTCGCCAAATAAGTTTGGTAAGATTCATAAATCTAATAATCATCCTTTCTTTTTTCTTTCCAAAAGTTAAAACCGAACGCACCAATTTGAGAAAAGTAATACTACTATTACCATATGAAAGAATTACTCAAAGGTAATGACTAAAGTTCGACAAAATAATAACAATAACATATTTATAGACCAAGAAATATGAAATTCTGTTACTTCTTACTAGACAAACAAGTGAACTCTTTCTGAAACACACATACTACTTCAGTTTTGTATGACGACGTTTTACTTGGCAGGAAGATTATGAAAAAAAAACTTTTGAATTTTGATATAATACCAAAAGTATCTTTAGAATTTATAGTCTTAAATATTTTATGATATTTTCATGGCTATAAAATAGGATTGAAATTAAAGAAATTTAAAATATATAAAATTATCATTTATTTTGGAAATTAAAAAAATAAAAATGTGTCACATATAAATCAAATCGAGGAAGTAGGTTTTAAGAAAAATGCTAATATACCAAATATCATTCATTATTTAACTAATGCTATTGAAAATTTTCTGAATACTGTATAATCGCAATGATAAAATTTTGTAATTTGTCTTATTTAGTTGTGACCCCAATTGTCATTTGTACAGTCAGTTAACTGTGTTTCTCCATTTATTTTGTGATAACAGGAGAATTCATTGCCAATATTCCCTAATAATACGTTCATTGCAGAACAGACAAATACTTGGTCAAAAATTCTTCTTTAACAATAATGCAACAAAAAATATATGAAAGGATGTACGTCTTTATGTATTTGAGTACTCTCCACTTCTAATACAGTCAGACCTTTCTATAAAAGCATCTCATATAACAACACTTCATTATAAAAGTCAAACTTTTTTAATTTTCATGTTATGTTATAATATATGGTCTCTGTAACAACACTTCGTTATAACATCTAACAATATTCGGAACAAACGAGACTTTTATAGAGAGGTTTGACTGTATTTTTATTCTTACTAATGTTAAGAAGATATGAGGCTAACTGTAGTTAGCTGGCTTAGTTAGTGTTAACTGTAGTTAGTTAACTAAGAGTAGTTAGTTAGTTAATGACAGTTGTATTCAACTAACTTAAGTTACAGCACTGTATATAACTAACAAGCAGTTAGTTATCATGTACACCGTATTCATTCTATGAGAAAAAATGATTTCTTCTCCAGTGATGCTTCTCCGTATCTTCTTCTTCTCTCTTCTCCATTGAAGCTTAATCACTGGAAGTTATCATGGTATCAGAGCTAGCGGATTGATCCAAGCTTACTTCGAGCTTGTTTCCAGCATTTTTTAGCCTTTTTTTGCCTAATTGTTTTTGAGTCGTCATTATTGGTGAAACTCATCCTTGAGCAGCTAGGGTTGTCTTTTTTGTTACAATTCAGAATTGTCTCTAAGTTTTCAAGTTCATTTCAATGGCAATTGAAACTACAGACGACGCAACTAATGCTACACACGCAATAGGAGGCATCGGGATGATTCCAGTTGTAGATCAACATCATCCTCTATTTCTTCAACCTTGCGATACTCCAGGTAGCTCGCTAATTTCGATTAAACTCACAGGACCTGAGAACTTTGCTCTATGGAGTAGTTCTATACGAGTTAGCCTACTAGGAAAGAGCAAATTAGGTTTTGTTGATGGTAGGTAC
>ML400839.1:24727-90997 GCA_005239525.1 Nicotiana knightiana
CCCCCCCTCCCCCACCCTTATATATATTTAGTTTTAGTTTTTTCATCTTTCGGTTTACAAGTTTGAAATTTTACAAGTTTTAAAGTTATGAGTTCGAAGGTTTATGTGTTTGGAAGTTTATGTGTTTATAAATTATAAAGTTTACAGGTTCAAATTTCGCGGTTTCGAAAGTTTAGCGGTATTATGAAATTTATGGGTTAGGAAGGTTGTTAATTCGAAAGCTTATGGCTTCATGTTTATTGTCTTTCAATTATTTATGAATACTCTTGAAAAGTTATTTTCCTTACTTTGCATACCAAACATCAAAAAATAAATAAGATCACTACTCCCTCTCCAATTTATGTCAACCTATTTGATTGGGCACGAAATTTAATAAAAAATAAAAACTTTTGAAATTTGTGGTTTTAAACAAATCAAAAAGGGGTCCAGAGTATGTGTGTGGTTATAAAAGTTTCTCATTAAGGGTAGATTGAAAGTTTAAGCTAAATTATTTTCAAATTTAGAAAGGGGCCATTCTTTTTTGAATTAACCAAAAAAAAAGGTTCACATAAACTGAAAGTGAAAGAGTATTTATTTTCCGAGAAAACTTGAAAAACATTTTTCAAAAAAATATTTTGCGTTATACCAAACACACTCGTAGTTTAAAAACGAGTAATTTGCATGTTAAACAATCAAACAAAATGATTAAGCTACCCGCCATGTAAGTAGGGCCCAGCCGCCGCTGATCTGCTAGCTCCATTCACATTTGTCAAAGAATTTAACCGAACCATCTTCTGTCAGTCAAAGTCAAACCTCCACTACCCCAAACACGCCATAGAAATTTACCCACCACCGCCAGAAAAAGGCTGGCTTTGCCGTCACCCATGACTTTTTCTGCAATATTTAAACTCTTTAAATTGACAAAATAACCCCTCCATTCAACAACCCACCCACTTCAGCTAGGTCCCTTTCGTCATTACATAAGAAAAGACAAAACAAGGATGAAAAGAAAGAGACTAGCTTTCTTGTTTCTCCAGCTCAAAGTCTGTAATAGCACTCAAAAAGGCAAGACTCATATGATGAAGTAGCGAATTACTGTAATAAAAATTAGCAGATTCTGACACCCTTTTGGGAAATTCGAATTGGGTTTGGATTTATTGGCCAAAAGATGGCGTTTAATCCTAGTAGTAGAATGGACCCGCAAACGGCAGCAGAAAAAGCCGTCTCAGTGATCGGATTCGGTTATGATTTGACGAGTGATATCCGGTTGACGGCGTGTAAACCCGGTCCAAGCGGGTCGGGTTTGATAGAGGTTGATCAGAAGGCGACCAAGGACCTAGTGGTGCCAGGTGGGGTGGTGGTTTCAAAGGTTTCGACTTCAATCAAATGCGATAAAGGTGAACGAACTAGGTTTCGCTCTGATGCTCTCTCTTTTAGTCAGGTAATTTTCTTTTCTCATTTTTTTCCCACAATCTTTTTAGTATTTACTTTTTGCTTTTTTAAGTATCTAATTCGATATGGTTGTAAAAGGGAATTGGGTTATTGATTTTTTTTCTTTTTTTAAGAATTTCGAAGCTGCTGTTGTTTATTTGCTGGAAAAAAGTCGAAAAGTGATAGTGATGAGCTTGTACTTTTTAATCAGTTCATTTAATAGTTCAACTGAAGTGTAATTTGCTTCAAAATGGTAGAAAATGAATCTTTTTGTGCATTTCTTCCTATCTAGTTGAGTTTGGAAGGTTAAATTAATTTTTCCTTGGTGATTGGCTTAAGCGTGAAAAAAGAGAAAGAGTTATTGGTATTGCTATTTTCAAGTCTCAGAAGAAATAGCCTCTCTACCTTACAAGGTAAGGTCTACGTACACATTACCCTCGTCAAACCCCACGCTCTACGAATATATTGGGTATGTTGTTGTTGTGTACTTGAAGAAAAAGTAATGTTGCTAAATTTTGGTGAATTAAGTACAATTTGATAAGAGGCTTTGAACTATCTAATCTTGGATAAAGTTTTGGCGGTTTGTACAGTTGCATGTGAAGGTTTCTGGTATCATTTGGCCATAAGATAGGATTTCTTGAAGTATTGGTTAGTGTATGACAAACAGAAGTACGTCAATCTCTTTGGCTTTTGGAACTTTGTCGATCCTTTCTACTGCTGGATAAATACCTTTGGCAGCTAATTCTCTTGAGAGTACGATAGTAGCATCTAATTGCGCAAATGCTGTAGCAGGAGCAGGGTCTGTCAACTTGTTTGCGGATACATAAACTGCTTTAATAGGAGGTTATATACATTCTCATTATGTAGTTACATCGTGACATTCCTTCTAGGATTAGATACAACTTTTAAATATTGGATTTTTCCATTATCTAAATTGTCAACCTGTCACTTGTAGTTGTTTATCGTTCTATGAATGACTAGTAAAGCATCCATTGATATTAATCTAATCCAATTAGACCGCGTAAGGAAAGTATTGAAAATTGTACATACTCTTTCTATTTCTAACCATCGGGGAGATTCATCGTCACTTAGGAATCCAACACTGATACATTGAATATGGAATTTGGAGTTGTTAAGTCATCCGAAAACAGCCTCTCTACTTTCGGTAAGGGTAAGGTCTACGTGCATTCTACCCTCCCCAGACCGCACATGTGGGATTACTTTGGGTTTGTTGTTATTGTTGTTGTTGTTGTTGTTGGAGTTGTTAAGTGAGAGGCTCATGTTTCACCTATGCTGATTGTGGAGTGATTTTCCCCCTTTTTCCTTTTTTCTCTTAAATAATTTAAGAGGTAACTTCCCTTCTCCTATGGAGATTTTTAGTTCTTTTCTGCATTTTCTATGAGCTGTCATCCTCTATTACTCCTTCCGGTTACGGTCCATAATAAGTGACCTTTTGACTTTTTTTATTGTGGTCCAAAATACGTGTCCTTTTACATAAAAAGAATGAATTAATATCTTTTTCAAAATTTGTCCTTATTTACATATCCCAATGTGTCAATGTAACAACATGCAAATTTTAATTAAGGATAACTTAGTCAATATATCTTTTTTTCTCTAGATGTTAGTATTTTCTTAAGGGGTGTGCTAAATACCAAAAAGTCACTTATTATGGATCGGAGGGAGTAATTGTTTTGTAAAATGACTTTTTCGGTGCCATTTAGATTTAGTGTTGAAACTTGTTAGAAAAATTCAATTAAGTATGGGTTTTTTGATAATTCAATCTAGTGTTTTTTCCTTCAATGCATTTCTGACTAATCTCTTGCCCCTAACGTCTGCTCATTAAATTCAGATGTCAGAACAATTGAATCAAGAGTTATCTTTGTCTGGTAAGATACCTTCTGGTTTGTTTAATGCGATGTTTGGTCATAAGGGATGCTGGCAAAAGGATGCAGCTTCGACAAAGCTTCTCGCCTTTGATGGTTGGTTTATTACCTTGTACAATATTGAGTTAGTGAGATCCCATCTAACACTATGTGAGCAAGTGAAGCAAGACGTGCCTTCTTCTTGGGATCCTCCTGCGCTTGCAGAGTAAGACCTTTTCCTCAATGTTATTTGAATAACTATTTTATCGTCCATCAGGATAGTATAAAGACAAATCTGTGTATGTTCAAAATCTCAAGGAAATCTGGTACATGCTCCTCCGTGAAATGGGATGTAGGATGGATTGCATTCGGAAAGTTATTGAACTAGCACGCCTGCAAGTTTTTCATACAAAAGCATTTTTCCCGTATTGTGCTTTAAGTGTTTGAGTGGAAACTAAGGAAAGGAAGGAAAAGAAGAGAAGATCAAAAGGATGATATGAAGAGAGAGAGAGAGATAGAGAGTCTTTTGTTTGGTGAACTACAATAGGATATTATGAGAGGAACGTTTTTGTTTCTTGGTTTGATTTCTTTCCCCTCCTCCTATGTAAGTCGAAGAAGGAGAAGATTCTATCATGTCTGTTTCTATCCAAAACCACTGGCAATGCTTTCCGCCTTTTCTATCCAGTAGAAGTAGTAAATTTATAAGGGAATGGAAAAAGAATGACCGATGAACTCTAGGTGAGTCACTATGGCCCTGAAATTTGGACTCAGAAACAGCAGTGTTTTTGTTGTCTCAAGACAGTTGTCGAATTTTTTTTATTTTTAGTGCATTTGATTTTGATTTTATCTCCTTCACTCTGACCTTCTGTTCCTTCTTTTGGTTCATGAAGGAACACAACTTGCTATTGATTTTGCTTTTGTAAACTAACCTTGAAAATGGTAAATTATTATTAACTGTGAAGCCAATAACATGATTTTTCAGGTTCATCGAAAAATATGGCACCCATATTGTTGTCGGGGTAAAGATGGGAGGCAAGGATGTAATTCACATAAAGCAGCTGCAAAATTCGACTTTTCAGCCAATGGAGGTGCAGAAATTACTTAAGCAATTAGCTGATGAGAAATTTTCAGAAGACGTAAATGGATGCCAGATGCGAAACTCTGTTAAATCTTCTGAAAAACCGAAGGTATCACGCATCGTATAATTTATTCGATAGTTCAACTCCCTTTTATGTTTGCTGTCTATATTCTTTAATGTTTCATTTTGTTTTACCATATAATTGTGGAAGAAATTGTTTAAGGCCTGACTATGAGTACACGCTCAAACTTAGATATTCTGGAATGCTTGTTGAATTCAGGATGTGTTTTGCCTGCAAAACTAATTCTGTCACTTCCAAAATATTTAGGAGGATAGTTAACCCATTTTACTGATGAAATGTTGATTGATGTGCTTTATAGCTGTTCATGCCGTGAACTAGGGTACTACATAAGCCATAATTCAAATATAGTAACTTTTATGTATGCATATATATTGAGAATGAAGCTGGCACTGAAGCAATAAGATTCTGGCTAATATTACTTATGCTGCTTGTTAGTTCTCTTTGATAAATGGCTTTCAGAGTGTTTAACTGCCGTTGATCCAATTAGCTTAAGCTAGTCTGCTTACTTCTAAGATTGGGAATGCTATATCACTAGGCTATTTCATCTTAATAGATTTATTAAAATGATTTGAAATTTACTGAAATGCTGAAAAGAGCTACTGTAAACTTAATTTTAAAATCATATTTTTGACGATTCATGGTCGGAATAATGTCAAGTAATATAATGTAATGCTAAATCAGAACCTTGTAGAAACATTTATTTGCTACTAGTTAATCTTTTCAAGAGGGTGCAATTAAGAAAGCTGACGAGCAAAATGATGTTGAGGGATCAAAATGTACCGTTTGTTAATATAACTGAACCACTAAATCCACAAGCAACCAAAATTGTGAAGGAACAAAGTTATGTATGGGTTAGTCAAACAGATTTAAAAGGTAAATAATGTCATGCCCATTGATTTCTCCAAGAAAAGTAAGCAAAATGAATGACACTATGGTCATCGTAAAACTTCATTACATATATTTTACATAGATTAAACAAAATAAATCGTCTGACAGCAGTTTCAATTTTTGACATATTTCAGGATGAAAAAACCATATTCTCAGATCCTCATCTACCATTTGCAAACTCAATGAGACCATCTATTATGTCTCACTCGAAAGCTGATGTAAGATCGTTTTGTTCCCTCGTAAACGAATCTCTATTGCTCTGGTGGTAAGCTTTTTGTAAAGGATTTGTATTTGAATTCTTCATGCAGGATCTACTAAGTATTCATATCCGTCGCGGAGGTCTTGATTTTGGTCAAAGTCATAGCCAGTGGCTGCCTACTGTATCACAGTCTCCCAATGTCATATCAATGTCTTTTGTGCCTATCGCTTCACTTTTGAGTGGTGTAAGGGGCAGTGGATTTCTAAGCCATGCAATTAATCTTTACCTGCGATGTGAGTTTGTCTATTTCTCTATCATTGCTTTTATTCTGGTGGTGTACATGGTGCTCTTAGCTATGTGTGCCTGAGTTTTTGGCTATTCCTGTGAATAGAATGAGTATCCAAATATCAACGAGATCTACCTGATTTTGTTCTCCCTTGACCTGCATAACAAACCCCAGCACCACAGACTAAAGGATTGGAAAAATGAGAAGGAAATAATATGCAGATCAGGAGAGCTGAAATCTTGTCCTTAGAGATCAGCTCTGAGCCTTAGTTTACCTGATGAAGACAGATTGATAAATCACTTGCCAGTGGTCTGTTACTTTGAGTTCTTCCCTCTTATCTATTTGGATTATCGAGCAGCATTTCAGCCCTATAAAATTGATAGACAGTTGTGATTTGATGCAGGAGCAGAACCGTTTATTTCTTGCTCTCTCTCTCTCTCTCTATATATATATATATATATAATATATATATATCTATATATATATATATATATATATTCAATAGTCTCTAAAGGGTAAAGGGGCCATAAAAGAACCCTAATTTGCTTTAAAAAACAAACTATTGAATATTGGAGTGAAAAACAAACTATTGAATGATGGAATTTAAGTGGAATTTGCATAGATATTGAGGATTCAGATATGATATAACTAACACCAGCTAGTTTGAGTTATAGTTATTGCTATCATGTTATATTTCATAAATATAAGAATGCATTGGAATACAAATAGGATGTGTGTGTTAGTTTATTGAATAGTCGAAGTGTCACTGAATTGATAAGAATAGAAAATCTGACGAGGAGCTCCTCGTATTCTGGACTACTAAGAAATATGCGCACGTGCACTCTTTTACAAAAAATGAGTCAAGCTTTCTTGGGAATGTGTTAAATAGAATGGATTGGTGAAATTTTCCTGGTTCAATGTGTGCATCTCAATTTCTGCCACCAGCTTCTGCTGAATGGTCTGGGTTACGAATTCTACCGTTTGTTGCTTGACTTTGCGCTGGAGCAGACCAGTGATTATTACACTCCTATTCGGTGAAGCCGTCCCGCTGTTTAAACGTATAGGACTTCTATAAAGGAATATCTTCCTTGTATGTCTTAGGAAGAGCAATTGAATGTTTTCGTGTCATCAATTGTATTTTTATTTTTTTTTCAGTTTCTTGCATTTAGAGCTACATGATTAAAAACTGCTTCATATCTCTGATAGCAAAGATCTTTGATGCAGATAAACCGCCAATCGAGGAGCTTGAACAATTTTTAGAATTTCAGTTACCTCGGCAGTGGGCTCCAGCATATAGTGATCTTCCTCTTGGTCATCGTCACAGGAAACAATCCTCTCCATCTTTGCAGTTTACTTTGCTGGGTCCAAGGCTATACGTAAACACTATAAAGGTAAATCTTCATGTGTAAGAATAACATCAAGAAAGTTTTTTTTATCTGGATTTTCAAGAGCAACATTTTGAAGTTTTGGTGTTTATCAGCAGAGAGGCCTAGTTATGTAAGAAATTTACCTTTCCTCCCATTACTTGAAAGGGATAAGAAAAATGCAGCAGTAGCAGTTCTTTTTCAGTGCCTTTTAAATGTGCATAGACTGGTTTTGGCATGCTAGTTTCATGATTCAGAAAGAGGGTGCTTTTTATTATGAGTTTTTTGCTTTGGTGACATACTTTTAAATTATTTCTCCTTAAAACTATTTTTGATTAATAGAGACGAACATTTTCTTGATTTGATGATTGTGACCTACCAAACAATTTCTAGAGAGCCTATATAATTTCTACTCTTGTGTATGCGCTTAAGATAATCGACTCTTTTTACTTCCCCTGGAGGATAACCTATGCTTCAACTTTCTTTCTGTTTTAAATGAAAAATAAAAGTTTCCTAAGAATAGAGACTATTTGTTGATTGTTTTCTATAAGCAGGATCTCTAAGACCTTACAGGGCTGAACATTGACGTAACCATAACCAGATAATCCATTATTTGGGGAATGTCCCTGTCATAGCCCATAGGTTGCAGCTCTGTAATTTTTCTTTCTTCTTGCTAATATTTGCAGGTAGACTCTGGAAACAGGCCAGTAACTGGAATTCGGTTATACTTGGAAGGTAAAAGGAGTGATCACCTGGCTATCCATCTTCAACATTTATCAGCACTTCCTCAAAGTATCCAACTAACAGATGATCTTAGCTATGAGCCTGTCGATGAGCCAGTTGAGCGAGGATATTTTGAACCGGTCAAGTGGAGCATATTTTCACATGTTTGCACTGCTCCTGTTGAATACCGTGGAACACGAATAGATGACTCTGCTTCTATTGTGACCAAGGCCTGGTTTGAGGTGAAGGTTATTGGCATGAAAAAGGTCCTCTTCCTGAGGTTGGGATTCTCGATGGTCGCCTCAGCAAAGATCCGTCGGTCAGAGTGGGAGGGGCCCACAAGCACATGTCGAAAATCAGGATTGATGTCAATGCTGATCAGCACCCCTTTCAGTACAAAGCTAAATCAACCACAGAAGCCAGCTAAGGTGGACTTGAATTCCGCGGTTTATCCTGGTGGTCCACCTTCACCGGCAAGGGCGCCAAAGATGTCGCACTTTGTCGATACAACAGAAATGGTAAGAGGACCTGAAGAGTCACCTGGCTACTGGGTGGTAACTGGTGCAAAGCTGTGTGTAGAAGATAGTAGGATAAGAATGAAAGTGAAGTACTCGCTCTTAACCATACTGACAGAGGACTCATTGTTGATATAAGTTGATTGAGATATTGCAAAAGTCATGCTTTATCTATTTTCCTCCATAGGACATTGTGTATATTTCTTCATCTGATATTTGGTCAAATGTATTAGCAAGGTCAAATTGGCCTATTAAAAGTTTGAGTGTGTAAAGAAACTTCAAACTTTTGCTGAAAGAAATGAACACATTTTTTGGATGTACATATAACGTTAGCAAATGCACTTGGTTATTTTCACAGAGCTATACTAAACTATCCCCCTGAAACTTGTAACAGACAATATACGAGTGCAAATACAAGACCATAAAACTGCAACTTAATCATTTTCCGGAGTAGTAATAGACAACTGATCAACTCCTTATCTATTTCTGGGAGAAAATTAATTTGATAACAAGTACGTTTTGCTACTCCCAATTAGGGGTGTTCATAAAAATCTGGAAAATCGACCAAAAAAATCGATATTTTTAGGTTTGGTTTGGTTTTGGTTTTAATAAAAAAAAAACGAACTATAGAAGTATCTAGTTAAATTTATTATTACACCTATATATATGTGTATATTCTTACATAAAGTTTCTAAAATTTATGGTACATATTAGTCATTTATATTTTTAGACTAGTTCTTTGCTATTATAGTAATTTAATTCTTTGCTTTTACATTCTAGTTTGATTAGTATTTTTCTTTTGCTAAGTACAAGAATTTATTTCATGTTAAAAATAATTAATTTTTAATTGAATAATTAAATTAGTCATCACTATTTGATTCAATTATCACCGATATATCTTGGTAAATGATACATTTCTCAAAAAGCAATGGGTTTGATAGTGTTACATTGAAATTGTAACCGCCGAAATATGTCTTTGGTAGTATATGTTTTGTCACACCTCCTTTTCCTCCGAGTAAGGGTGGATTAGGGAGTTTTTCCAATTTAAGTGACATAATCGATTTTGGGATTATTTATTAATTTCAGAGTCGCCACCCGGATTTTTTGCGGTGTTCCGGGACACCATTTATTTATTGAAATCCCAAATCGAGAAATTTTTTTGACTCTGTTTAAAATGTTTGCGAACCAGAAATTTGGGTAAGGAATTATGTTAATCCGGGAGAAGGTGTTAGGCACTCCCGATTCCGTGGTTCTAGCACGGCCGCTTAGCTATTAATATTTGGCATAATTATCTAATTAATTACGTGTTTTAAACATATTGTGCATTTTTAAACCTTTTTACTTTTTAGCCGCTTTTAATATTTTTATGGATTATTCTGAAACAAGTCACGATGGCGTGCACTTGTTGTTTTTAGACACATCGTAATCGCGCCACATAAAATGCACCCGCGATTATTACATATGATTTTATTGTTTGGAGTTAAAGTCGGGGGCATGAATTGCCACACCCGAGTGTAGATTATATAGTCATGACTATTGTCTTGACGATTAAAAATGCCTATTTGAGGAGATATTCAATCATTCTCTAAGTTTTGGAATATTTACCTAAAAGAGGTATTTTAGCTTACGGAATGTGTATATAAATCATTTTTGATATTTATGGATTTATCTTAGAACAAGCCACGATGGCGTGCACTTATTGTTTTTGGACACATCACAACCGCATCACATGAAATGCACCCGCGATTGCTACATGTAATTTTATTATTGTTAAGATTGCTTGCTCGAAGTTGTGTGACCACATACCTCAGTTTATTTTTGATATCGTTATTATGTCACATGAACGTGTACATAACCATGATAATAGATTAGCACGCGCCTAATAATAAATGCGAATATTTAAAAATTTAGGCACAATTATTATCTTGTAATGAACAACACATAGTATATAATCCTGTAATGAACAACAGTCATCAAATTATCTATTACTCCCTCTAAAGTACAATAAAGCCAAGTATCTAAGTCACTGAAATACCAAAAGTACCAAAAGATTATACATCAAACAAAAGGGAAATATTAGTGATTGAATTGATACTCCAGCTAGCAAAGACAAGAAGACAGGATAAAATTGCAATGGAAAGAAAATGAACCTTTTAATAATACTATCTCCAAAACAAATCATATAGCAACTGAGAAAAGCTCTGACACAGGGTCGATGACCACTGAATCACAGAACCATGACTGAGACTCCGACGGCGATGGCAAACTCGACGGATGGAACTCGATTTTTGGAGTAACTAACGGCTGTTTCGAAACTGGTTTTGAAGTTCTACCGGACTGGTTTTCATGGCTAAATGTTGTTGGGCGTTACTGTGCGACTCGTTTTGGAGCTTCAGACAGCGTCCATGGTGGAGGTCTGTCGCTGGTTTGGTGAGAGGAGGAAAGGTGGTGTTGCTTGGTCGTTGTGGTACGGGGAAGAAGAAGGGTCGTTGGTTGAGGGCTGAAAGTTTTTTGACTGTTGTTAGGTTAGAGAATGAATGAAGAAGAAGAGGTGCTGGGGGGAGGGGGGGTCAGCCGTTTTTTCTATTTTCGGAAAGGGCCAAGCTCTTCTTTTCTTTTTCTAATTAGGTTTCTTTACAGGGGTATATGTTTTAAGGTTAGGTTAATAGGTATTGGGCTAAGAAGAATGGGCTTGGGTATTGGATTGGATCCATGTCTTGTTGGATTTTAGTTTTGGGCTAGGAAGACTAAAAAAAAAAGATATAGTGTGTTTATAAAATAAAACTTACTCTTAATTAATTAAAATATACTACTAAATATTTTTGTAATTTTTTTATTTTTTATTTTTTGCATAAAATAAAGTAAAATAGTCAAAAATAGAAAAAATAGTGATATTAGACCTAAACTAAATATTTAAATGCTATACTGTATAAAATTACGGAGGAGGGTCAAAAATTACATGTCTACATGTCTCATATTTGAGAAAAAAATGATAATAACCGAAAAATCAAAAAATCGACAAGAACCGAATTGATAAAAAATCGACTTAATTATTTAGTTTGGTTCCAATATTTGAAGAACCGACTTATAGCCTGTTTGGCCTAGCTTTTTTTTGGGTCAAAAGTATTATATTTTTTGCCAAAAGTGATTTTGGCCAAAATTGAGGTGTTTGGCCAAGCTTTTGGAAGGAAAAAAAGTATTTTTGAGGAGAAGCAGAAAAAAGTAACTTCTTTCTAAAAGCATTTTTGAGAAAAATACACTTAGAAGCAGTTTTCAAAAGTTTGGTCAAACATTAAATATTATTCAAAAGTGATTTTCAAATTAACTAGCGAAACACAAACTGCTTCTCACCAAAAGTACTTTTTTTTAAAATACTTTTAAGAAAAACACTTCTCAAAATAAATTAATTTAGAAACTTGGCCAAACAAACTATTACTTGGTTTGATTTCTTTTTAGAAAAAATCAACCCAAAACCTAACGAGAACACCTACTTGAAGAGTCATTTACTAGTATCTATTTTTTGAGGAGACACATATTTATTAACTTGATATAAGTGAAAGTGACTTCTGGTCCAATTACAACAAAGATAAAAGGGAAATGGCACCACACACGCACATTCATGATCCGAATAGCTAAGGGCGGTGGAACAAATAGTACTTCCTTCTATAAACAATAATTCACGACAAGTGATCAATTTATTTTTTTATTTTAGTATTTAATTATATAATTAAAAAAAATTCAATTTATTTTTCTAAAATTAACATTATATACATATCCCTAAAAAAAAAAATCTTTTCATATTAACTATGTTGCATTATTTTTATCAAAATTTTGTATTTTCTTTATAGGTGTATCCAAAGCAAATTGATCACTTATTATCAATCGGATTAATTGTCAGGTACTTTAAAAATAAATTTTTATTTTTACTTATCACTTTTCGCATACCAAGAGAAAAATAATTTTTTCACTCTTTTCTCATCCATATTAAGAAATTCATCTTTTAATATTAATTAATAATGAAGGTGACCGTATTAATCTTAATTTGCTCATTGAAATTATAACAAACTACTCCTAGACTTTTTACTCTAAGAACAACTTTAGAAAAAAAAAATTAATTCCTTCTTGATCTGAAAAAATTAACTATTTTGGACCATAAAAGAATGCCAAAAAATCACTTAAAGTGGACTGCAGAAGAATAAGGCGAAGCCTAATTGATTACAATTTAGAGGATATATTTTCTTATCAAAGGGTATTTTCTCTCATTTTCTATTGTGGACCACAACAATATAATAATATCTACCTTAAAATATAAAAGTAAAAGAAAAAAAAAATTAGTTAAACCAATATTAATATATTTACAAAAAGCATGGCGGTTCGTGCAAGCTTCCTTTAGCTCATCATCATTCTCCACATTTCTTTACCAACCAACAAATCCTAAGAAGCTGCACCCAAGAACAATTAAACCCAAATATTAAAATTAAATAGTAGAAAGGAAATTTTAGCTAATTAATACATAAAAAAAAAATATATATATATATATATACTCCTTTTAATAACTATAATTTCTAGAGACCTCTTATTCGATCTGGGATCAGCTATATGAATTTTCACAATCCAAATCACTCAATTGAAACTGGTCTTAATTAAAAGTCAAATAATTCAAATACCTGAGAGAACGAATGGCCATATGATGAGAGAGACCATGGAAGAAGAAATTGGCTCCATGAAGGAACATCACAACACCAGTACACCCTAGCACAAATAATTCAAACATCCTTTGGCTTGCGAAAAATTAAGAAACAACGTTGGACAGTATGTTAATGCTTGAAAACAAGAGAACAGAAATGTTTATGATTGTTTATGGAGGGACTTTAAATAGAAAAGGACCAAAAGGAAGATGCATCAGCATCATTTGTTGTTGTTTTTTCATCTAATTGAAGGGGGAAATGATTGGTGGGAATGACGTGGACATCAAATCTCTATCCCAATCAAGGAATGATATCTAGGCTGGATGGGTGGGCTTTAAATGGCCCACTTTGGGGTGTAATTAGGTCACAGTTCAGGCCCAGAATGCTAGATTGTGACTCTGAGCCCACCTGTATCGAAAATGCTTTTAATTCGAGCAAAAAAAAAATGCTTTAAAAAGAAAAGAAAATAGAAAAAGTAGCATCTATTAAAATAAAAGCGACACACCCGAATATGACATAAATAAGACGTAAAACGAGTACATGGGGACAAGTTGAGTCCTAATGGACGACTTTATTTATTTTTAAGTTTTGTAATATTCCACCCAACAACCACATAATGATTTCATCTGCTTGTTTGCGACAGTCAGCATTTACAGTACAGCACCGACCTCCGCCGCCTCATTGCTGGATGGCCGGTTGCGTTTGGCATCTTTAGTTAGGTAGGACTTTCTTTCAAAATGATTTAGTGCCAAAGCAATTTTTATCGTCTCCATGTATCTTTTACTTTTCTTTTAACCATATAACATAAATAAATTATTCAACTATTTAAAGTTATAGATTAAAATTATTTTTCTTTCGTTTATAATAGGAATGTCACTTCACTATTCATATTGCACACGGATTGTCATTCAACCGAAATTACAAATTTTTCGGTGGAAAAAAGTGATGTGACAATCCACATAGACTTTTTATATTTTTGGACCGAATAAAACAATTCACGCTCTAACAAAACATAGAAAATTCACTCATACACCCAACCTGATCCACTAAAATAAACGTCACCACTAAATAAAATCAAACGCTAAAACGCGTCCTTATTGTAAATGCACCTCTGTTCTTCTAAAAAAAGATTTTTTTTCATGGTTTTACTGTAGTTTTTTAAAATGATAATTGGTAGAGGTTAAGGTCTAAGGACTAGAGTGACTCTGTTCTTCTTTTCTCAATGACCTTCATTCTTCTTTTTATAGTTTTTCTTCTACTTTTTAGAAAAAAATAAAGTGTACGAGATTAAGAACTAGAGTGAACTATGAAAAAAAATTTATTTTTTATAAGAAGAAGAGAGATGCATTTGCAATAGGAAAGCGTAAGAACTCAACGGGATTCCCTTCTTTCTTTGTTTGATTCGAAGGGGAAGGGCCCGTTGAGTTCTTAAGAATCATAATATCTTTTTCGTCTAAATGATAAAATGGATTTCTTTTTCTTTTCAAAAACTCCATTTTTCTCATTTTTCTGATCATGTTTTTGAAAAATTCACTATCCGGACCACCTCTTCTTTTTCTATGATAGTATCTATCGGTACTTTCAAAGTTGGAAGAAAGAAGGAATCACTCAATTTCTTGGCTGCTATAATATATTAGATATCGTGCAAATCCTTTCTATACTAATCTAATGTAGAACCTTACTCTCTCTATTACATTACTCTATTTATTTTTTATTGTTTTCATATTTCATCATCAAATTTTGTATAAGATAAGTTGATTGAAGAAGTTTTATTTAATTAATAAAATTTCCTCTCTTTTTTTTTTGTTTTGTTTGTCCACTAATTAGTATATTATATGTAAAAGGTTTCTTATACATCTGGAAAAATCGAAACCAAGACTAGGAATTTTTAACAAACAGGATCAAGAATCATTACTCTTTCGTTTCGACACAAGAAAAAAGGATTTTTCTACACCCCTTTCTTGTGTCGAAGACTAGGAAGACAAATAATCCCTCCTAGAATTTTTTGTTCCCCACATTTATCCCCTGCTTCCTTATGTCTAGTATTTAGACAAATTTGACTTTCTTTCTCTTTAGAATAGAAAACTATTGATACGTCTTATGGCATTGAAATCTGTCAATAGTAACATAGTCACACTACTCCAATTAAAAAAAAAAAAACGAAATAAAAATAATGAAAGTCAAATACTCTTCTTCAAATTCTACATTACATACTCTTTTTCTACGAAATGCTGGGAATCCCTTGTACCACATAGTATGTAGATTTTGAAGAAGAGTATAAATAAGACAAAGGAGTTTTCAGAATTTCATTTTTTTGATCATAAATAATCGCCAACAAGAATTTGGTTCTTTTTACGAACTTGATGTCGACAAATCTGCGAATCTAGAAATTCATTTCGGCCAATTGAACCTTCTCGAACTGTTTCTTTTTAAGAACCAAAAAGATTTGTGCCAAAATAACAGATGCCAAGAAGAACAAAAGTCCTTGGACACGTAATGGATCTTGAAGTACTATTTCTGCATCTCCCTGACCAAATCCGCCTACATTAGGATTACTCGTTAATGGTTGATCAAATTTGATAGATTCGCCCTCGGAAACAAGAAGTTCTGGTCCGGGAGGGATAATATCAACCACTTGACGTCCATCCGACGCATCCGTTATGGTTATCTCATATCCACCCTTTTCTTTTCGTATGATTTTGCTTACTATACCTGCTGCTGTAGCATTATAAACAGTATTGTTACTCTTGCTGCCGTCGGGATAAATCTGACCCCTTCCCCTGTTCCCGCCTACGTATATAGGATATTTTAAGAAGTGAACATCCTTCTTAGTAGCAGGGTCCGGGGAAAGAATAGGGAAGGTTATTTCACTATATTTTTGACCAGGGACGGGGCCTATCACAAGAATATTTTTTTTATTGGGGCGATAGCTCTGAAAAGACAAATTGCCAATCTTTTCTTTCATCTCGGGAGAAATACGATCGGGAGGAGCTAATTCAAACCCCTCCGGTAAAATAAGAACAGCCCCCACGTTCAACCCCCCCCTTTTACCATTAGCAAGAACCTGTTTCAGTTGCATATCATAAGGAATTCGAACAACTGCTTCAAATACAGTATCAGGAAGTACCGCTTGTGGAACCTCAATCTCCACGGGCTTATTAGCTAAATGGCAATTGGCACATACAATACGCCCAGTCGCTTCTCGTGGATTTTCATAACCCTGCTGTGCAAAAATGGGATATGCACTTGAAATGGATGTCCGAGTTAAGATATATATCATGAGCGATACGGAAATAGATCGAGTAATCTGTTTCTTTNTGTTTCAGGATTTGATCTTATTTAGCAGGTGAAATTTTATTTTTAGCAGGTTAGATTGGATGTACGAGTGGATTTTCTATGTTTTGTTTGGGTGTTAGTTATTTTATTTGGTCCAAAAATATATTTTAAAAAATCCGTAATGACGGTCACACCGTATTTTTTCACCGGAAAGTTTAATAATTCTGCTTGAGTGACCATTTGCGTGCAATAAAAATAGTTGAATGGCTTTCTTGTTACAAATAAAAAAAGTGACTTTAGTCTATAATTTGAATGGTTAAATGATCATCTGAGTAATGGAATATCTTCTTACTAACAACTCATAACTACTAAATTACTAGTACCTCAGAAAAGGACTTCCATGAAAATTATTTAAAATAGGTTTTAATTGGAGGTAATTAAATAGTTTGAAATCTAGAGTTCCTAAACTAGTCTCCCTTTGACAAAATAATCAATAAATGTTAGTTATTGATTTGTGTATAATATGCATGTTTTGATATTAGCTATTGACTTGTTAATTAGGTGTAAACGAGAGATGTTCTAATTATTACTTGTGATAACTATCGGGAGGTATCTATTCTTGAAGCCCTCTACCAAGAGACAGCTCAAAATGAGAAGGCTACAGCAATTTGTTGTTGTCGCTTTTCTTTTTCTTTTTCTTTTTTTTGGTCTTTTTCTCTTTGAATCATCCATTATAGATTCTTAAAATCCGTGGATACAGATGGAATATATACTTGCCACATCCAGAATAACTCTAAATGTATGCAACCTTCTAAGTTGGACTTCATATTTTTTATTACTTTAAGAGCAAAAATAGTTATTAATTTTTTCATATTTAATTGGCTTAAAATAACTTCCCTACTAAAATGAGTAAAAATATTTCCGAAAACTCTTTCTCAACCTTCCCCACCTATTCATCCCTCACCCCCAACATCATCACCACTCTTCCGGCCCCTAAACCCTGACCTACCACTCTTTCCCCCTCTTACCCATTTCTTTTCATATAATGTTTGCCTAAATTATATATTTTCCAAACATATTTTATATTGCCTAACCAAGCACTGACAAAAAAGTAAGAAAATCACTTATATTCCAAAAAAATATTTTTCTTCGTATCAGTCACACCCTTCAATTATAAAATCACTTTCTAAGTTGCTCCAATTAAGGCCTTATTTGTTTTCTTTTTTAAAGATTAAGACGTCTGAATCTGAATACACATCTGAATATTAAGATGTGTATTAAGATTAAGATATTTGAATCTAAATACACATCTGACTATTAAGATGTGTATTAAAATCTAAATACCAAATGATTAAGACAACTTGATTTTTACATCTAAACGTATAAAATTTATCTGAAAATTAATAAACATAAAATTCAAATGAATTACTAATTAATCTAATATTCTATCAATAAATATATAGTTTATTAAAAAATATGATAATTGGTGGTGGTGATGGCTAACAGTTGTGCTTGTAAAACCCGACTGAAGGCGGTGGTTGGTGGTAGTTTTGGTTGATGGGGGTGGTTCAGAGTAGTAGTTAGTGGTGATTGGTAGTGGTGGCGATTATGATTGATGGTGGTGATGGGTGGTGACAGTTAATAGTGGCGGGTGGTGGTGGTGGTTGGGATTGAGGAAGGTGGTGGAGGGTGGTGGTGGTTTACAATGATGGGCAGTGCGCGCTATGGTTGTTGATGGTGATGGGGTAGTTAGTTGTGATAATTGAGGTGGATGAGTTTTGATTGTGGTTAAGAATGATGGTAGTGAAAGTGGTGGGATGGGGGGTGATGGTAGTCGATGAATGATCGAAGATGATGGTGGTGGGTGCCATGGTAGTAGTTGATAATGGTAGGCGTTGGCGGCAATTAATAATGAATATGGATGATAGCATCTTAATGAAATTAAGTTTCTGATATAGATCTTAATAATACAGACCTATTCAGACTCATTAAGTGGTTGTGAAGTTAAAAAAGTAAACACATTTAATAACTAAGATCTAAATAAACAAGATTCAAACTTGAAAAATAAACGCACTTAATGTCTGAGATCTGAATGATTAAAACTCAGACCTCCATGAAATTTCTTAAATGTATACTCTACACTATTTATACTCTACACTATTTGCTCTTCAACTGAAATAAGCATGGATATCCAGCTTCATCTGTTGGGGGGTTATAGGGGGGGGGGGGAATGAGCAGTAAATAAAGAGAAAATGACTTACTTGTACTTCATCTTTTGGAAAATAATTATTGAGTGGAAAATACTATATGTTGCTAATATAAAGGAAGAGGAAAATCAACAACTATAAGCCAAAGCTTTCTTCTTTTTCTCTTTTGTATGACAAAAGAATAAAACAGTGACAGAAGGAAAACTATAAGGGGAAAACAAATAAAAGAAATGGTGCAACGCAGCTCCACCCTAACACAAGTGACACATCTAGTGTTGCTATCCTGATTAAATCCTTCTTCCCATGATAATCTACTTTTCTGCAAGCTAGCTTACAATATAATAATTATCATTAAAACAAAAACAAACTATTCGGTAGAAATCATTCTTAAGGCACTACAACTCTGATTGCGTGGACCTTGATGAGATGGATATTATGATTACTCATCAATATGCTGCATCAAGAAAACATCAAATGAGGCATACTGGGTTATCAAAAAATATATGAAATCAATAATCAACACAAACTAATATCTTGAAGTGCAAGTGTGCAACACTTACTCCTCCAATTACTCAGCTAAGAAAGAGGAGGCAAAAAGATCTTGGATAAAAACAGCTCTTCCAGTAGCCTGTCTTATCCTCTTTTCTCGCTCTTCCGGACTTAGCGAAGGGTCAAAACTGCAAGAAAAATGAAGACAGAAAGATAATGATTTTTGTGGAATAGGGCAAAAGGGCAGTCCAGTGCACTAAACTCCCGCTATACACGGGGTCCTTGGAAGGGCCGGACCACAAGGGTCTATTGTACGCAGCCTTACCCTGCATTTCTGCAAGAGGTTGTTTTCACGGCTCGAACCCGTGACTTCCTGGTCACATGGCTACAACTTTACCAGTTACCCCAAGGCTCTCCTTCTTTTGTGGAATAGACTGGAATAGACGATATAAGATTTTGACCTAAGGCTAACAACCACAACGATCATTAATGGGAACAATTTTTTGTCCAACAAACGAGTAAAAGCAAATGTAATTTGATTTATTGCACTGTCAGAACCCTTTTTTTCTGCAACAAAATCCTCAAGGGCCTGTGATGCACCGCTCGAAACCCGGTGGATAATGCCCCACCTGTCTATACTTCTCCACTTAAATATCAAGCTTTCATCTGCAGCATGATTCGAACTCGTACCACTAGACCAGAAACTTGGAGGCAATATACATTGTTGGATAACATCAACTACACCAAGTTGATAATACAAGAGCTAAAGAGACAACCATAAAATTTGATAGATTTACACTGCAATGGAAAATAGATAGCATCACTACCTTAACTTCCAAATATGCTGTGGCGTCACATTCTTCATTGTAGAGTCCTCAGTAGTGGATAAAACAGATTTTGAAATTTCCTCTGCTTCAATTGTGGGGAAGTTCAAAGCTAGAGAAGAAAGGAAGGGGTCATTGGCTGCAGTGGTTGATGTTGTACTGGTTGATCGATATCCACTGCCTCCTAGAAGTACCTGCAAATGAGCTTCACGGAGATCTCGACCTAGTAGAGAGAGCGCCTGACTGCTGGGAATTGCAACTCTACGTAATCTACGTCGCCGCTGCATGTGTTTCAGAGTTAAAGAAAACTCAACAGGATAGGAGATTATTACAGTGTGAGAGTACTAGCCGCATACTGTTCCAACAACACGTTATCTTTATAGAATAATAGTAAATTGAAAAGGATATCCTTAGTAAGTGACCATGTTGCACTGTGATGTGACTTAGCATGTCCCTGGAAACTTTATGAGAACAAATGGGACAGACCTGCAACAGAAGGCGGACAAAACAGGTAAATAATTATCTAGCACTTAAGACCCAGTACAAGATAAATTTGACGAATAATTAGATGGTGAAATCCATAACTTTGCAAACATAGCATGCTGTGATATTGTCCATCACTTTCCTCAGGAGATTGCATTTGTAAAGGTAAGAGAAGAAAGAAATAAGAAACTGAAGGTTACATATTCCTCAGGTACTAGAGTACATGAAAAAAAGAATCCTCTAGCCTTTCAAGCAGAGGTAAAAAACTAAGAAAATGCTTTAATGAACTAAAATGCACAACTCAATCTACGATTAAAAGCAAAATTCTCCTAGCCTGAGAGGCACTAAGGTACTAAGCAACTTTAAAATACAAATTATTGAGTATTCAAAGGAAACATGCCCAAAATGAGTGGAACAACTATAGAGGATTCATATAACCAATCCCGACTAATTTGGAATTGAGGCACAATCATTATTGTTGGAAAAGGCAATAGAGATGACACTGAACGCTACTGTAATCCTCAGCCACATGTCAAGAAGTGCACTTCAATAGCAAATCTAGATGCCAATACTCCTATAATCTGATGCCTTGGCTTCTAGACATTCACATTTGATCACAATATCCCCTTCTAAACGCCTAAAGAAATCACTATTAAATTGGATCATTCGTTCTATTGCAATTTCTTTGTTATCTCTATTTTCTGTTTATACATCTTTTTTATAAGTATTTTCTGTTTATACACTTACAATACACTGAATGGAACTCTGCATCAAATTAATGCTGAAGATATACTGATCGGAAGATCCTCAATTTTGGCACCGGGTGAAAGAGATACAACAGAAATGAATCCACATCAAAGATAAATGGCAATACTGTATGCTCTCATTTCCACTTTAAGAAAAGGTACTGTAGGTTCCAAAATTATGCAAATGAAAAACAACTTCTCCTAATCTTCTAAACATGTTTTTTTAAGCACAGAGCACATAAAGGAGTGACAGCCAACAAAACGTAGTAACTCGAATAGACAAATATCCTTTGATAGGAGATATGAAATCAAAGACTGAGAGGCTATACAGATCAATTAATCAACTACAATCACAAGGATTTGCAGATCCATTACACTAACCTAAACTATACTTTTAGAATTAGGTCAGCAACGAAAAGGATCCTCCGGAAAATTGTGAAGGTTAGAAAAGCATGTGGGCTATATGATATCTCTATAAAGGTTTGAAAAGATTTGACATTCAATCCTGACAATGGTTCAATTTCTACAAGGCTGACATCACGTTCAATAAAATGTATCTCAAATTAGTTGAAGTGCCTAGGAGAGGTTGGAGTTATCAAGCTTCTCGATGTTATATTATTGAAGTGCCTTGGAGAGGCCGGAGTAGCATGTTTTATCAACATTTTTGACGTTATATTAAGGAATTGAAAGATGTCTAGTGAAGGGAGATAGAGTACGTCTTCCAACTATAAGAATAAGCAGATATTCAACGTTATACGAACTGTTACTGGCTGCCTTCATGCAATGGCTCGGACAGCCCATGACGTAGCCTGACCTGGTCGGATGCACAAAGAGACTTTGAGAAGAGCAATAACACATAGACTTAGAGACATTACAGGGATTACATAGACTCAGTTTGGATATGTATAGTAGATCCTAAGCAAAAGCTTTATTTCCATTAAGAAGAATAGGAATTCACATGGAGAAAAGCAGGATCTTTACGGGATACTCGTTAACCTAGAGAAAGCGTATGATACTCAAAAGAATCACTGTATGGGTACGGAAGTAGAAATAAATTTATACCTAAGGATATGTATTGTGAGAACACTAACTACTACATGTTTCCCATAACCATGAGTTTACACCTATATGCTTACCTTATAGAGGTCAACCTTGGTAGATTTCAGTGGATAATTTAGGCCGAGTAAGTACACAACTTTAACACTCCTTAATACTGACTAGTTTAACTAATGAAAATTTTGACTTCCTCTGCTACTAGAACAAAGGTTTAACTCAAGCACGGTTCTTTATGCGCCAAGAACAAATTATACCACCTTCCTGCCACTCATGGTTAAGCCGGTGGGTTTAAGCATAAATTACCTTTATGAGAACTTAATCTAGTCTTACCAAAAAACTTATCTTTGTCAAACCAATGGTGCCGATATCTTTATAATAGCTTATGCAAGAGTAATTAGTGACCAATCAAGACTGTAACTTTGTAGATATTTACCCTGTATATGTGTTTAGAAGCGACTTATTTCAAAGAAATGGAAAGAACACCGCGGATTGAAATTTATATTTGCGCCAAAAAGGAATCAGATTAAAAAGCTTGCATAAGATAGCCCCAAATCAGAACTTTTTAACAAAATAAGCAAATCCAAACCATAAATCAAACATTGAAATGAAATGGCATAAGAAAAAGCTATAATGATTTGCAAAAATGAAACTCACAGTGACTTTGGATTCGCAAGAATGCTCCTCTTCGAGATGGGAGCAAAGAGAGGCAATATCAAAATCCTCGTAACAATAGGGGCATGGGAAATCAGGTCGGACCTCTTCTTCAACCTCGAAATCATCTATGCTCAGCCTATCTACTTCACCCCCAAAATCACGCCCAAAAAAGAACAAAAAATCAAAGAAACAGAAAATAAAAAAGTCTCATTTTTTGGGGGGGCAGATCAATGAAAAGCAATAAAATCCAGAGGAAAAAACACAAACCAAGTTGAGAACTTTGATGGTTGTAGGAATTGTGTTGCTGTAAATTCAACTGCCGCTTTGCAGCTGCAAGACGAGAGGTCCAGAAATCTGAATCCATGGAGAAATGAAGAAAGAGAGAGAAATAGGTTCGAGCTGAAAATGAAGAATAAAGCAAAAAACAGAAAAAAGGAAATTATATTTTCCTTGATATTGATGTAATTTTTTAAATATTATTCTTGGAACTAAAATGATCTACGTATATTTTCCTATGGGTGTTGAAAAAGAGCCCTGTCTTGACTTTTTCTCTCTTGCTGGTGATGCATTTTCATCTCACATAAATAAATTTTATTAATTAATGATAATAATAATTCTGAATTGTTTAATGGTTTGGGAAGGAGTGGTTATGGTGGTTTTGGTGATTGGGATGGGAAGAGTAAATTATTAATGTGTAAAGAAAAAAGGGACATGACAGGTGACAGTAGGCTTACGTAGCGAGAAATATGTTGGATTTTCCAAATCCTATACTGTACTCACGTGACAATGACACCATTTACCCAAATGCATAGCTCAGTTCACAGGAAAGTATTACCTACTTAAAAACCGACTAATTTTTAAATTTCTTTTAATAAAATCGTAAATTTTTACATAAATTTATAATCGTACTAATAATTAGGGTAAATTTTTATTTTATAAAAATAAATCGAAAAAATACTGAACCGTACCGAATAAAAAATTATATTTATATCTTAAATTTAAAAATAACAAAGCATTAAAAAAGTTTGTGGGCCTTGCAATTATGAACACGGTTACAAGTCAACAAGTAATTAAACTCAAAATCCTAATTCCAACCTATTATGCCACTCATGTTAAAACTAGACTATTTTCAGCATATTCATTGTGGTTCGGCCCTTCCCCGGACCTCGCGCATAGCGGGAGCTTAACGCATCGGATTGCCCTTTCCCCCCAGTATATTCACTAGCAAGATACAAAATATTCTAGCTATTATGAATAGCAAACTATAATGTATTGAATATGTTTCATTTCGTATGATTTAGATTTACCTTTGAATATTTAATATTTTAAAGACTTTATTCTTGAGCCCCAGCTTGTTTAATATCTTTTCACTCGTGTGATTTATATTTTCTTTGTCTTTGCTTAGTTTCTTTTATGTTGTTGTAGAATGGTTAATGGATCTATACTCTGACCATGTTCTTAATTCATCATCCTTTAGATAGTAAAAATGTAATAGAGAGTTTTGCTAAACCATATAAAAGTATGTATGTTATTGTTGAGTTTAAGCCTCTTAGAACTTAAAAGAGAGTGAAGGAGGGAAAATCAAAATTTTAGATAGTAAAAATGTAATAGAGAGTTTTGTTAAACCATATAAAAGTACGTATGTTATTGTTGAGTTTAAGCATCTTAGAACTTAAAAGAGAGTGAATGAAAAATAGAGGGAAAAATAAAATTTTGATTTTCCCTCCTTGACAAAGAGACATTGTCCCATATTGGAGGAGGATAAGACTTTTGATGGGTGTATATACAATTGCTCTTCTTCTAGCTCTTAAAGAGTTAAGAAGAAGGCAAGCCTCGCGCCGTCGCCGTCGTTGTCGTCGCTCGGTTTCGGCTTCGGCTTCGGATTCGGCTTTGTACAATAGCTTTTCTTCTAAATCTTAAAGAGTTAAGAAGAAGGCAAGCCTCGCGCCGTCGCCGTCGTTGTCGTCGCTCGGTTTCGGCTTCGGCTTCGGATTCGGCTTTGTACAATTGCTTTTCTTCTAAATCTTAAAGAGTTAAGAAGAAGGCAAGCCTCGCGCCGTCGTCGCTCGACTTCAGCTTCGGATTTGGATTTGGATTGCTATAAATACATGAACTCTCCCTTAGATTTTCTTTGCAAAAATTCTGATTTCTCCTTCTTCTTTCTACATTTTTTTAACAGAAAAGAAAGCAGTAAGTGTGATTTACTATTGTTCTTTGAGTTCGTTGATCACTGGGGTTTGAAGTACCGCTACACTAGTGAGGTTATGCATTCTATCCTGGGAGGAAATAATCATAAACCTCGACTACTAGGATGGGATTAAGTTCCTTAAAAAAACACTGTGAATTCAGTGGGCTCGGATTCATTTTCTGTTCTTTTACATTTCTGATTTTTTCCATTGCTTCGAATACAAATTACTAACAATCTTAAGGAACTTAAGCTATTTTTTTGTATTCATCTTATATTCTATTTGTGGAAGACTAAATCCTAGTGATTTCTACTCTCCGTTTGGAGACTAAAATCTTTGAATTCTCTACTCCTTTTGTATTCGGTTTGAATAAATAAAATCTTCACTGATGTATTTAATCTACTTCTGTTAAAGTTATTCGGTTTGAAGATTTTAAATACTTCGCCGTTAATTAATTTTGTTTCTGGTTTGTGATTAACAGAAAAGAAAGCAAAAGCAAAAATGACAGAAACAGGAACTCCCGTGGTTGGCTCTACGAGCAATGTTGCTTCTTCCAATCGTTCTGTGCCACCACCGACTCCGGCGAAAAAGCCCGAAAATTTTTTCGGGATTGACTTCAAACGGTGGCAACAAAAGATGTTCTTCTATTTGACTACTTTGAGTCTACAGAAGTTCATCAAAGAGGACGTTCCAGTTCTGCCGGAATCAACTCTCGAGAATGAACTTTTTTAGTGACTGAGGCATGGAAGCACTCAGATTTCTTATGCAAGAATTACATTCTTAGCGGACAGGAGGATGATCTTTACAACGTTTATAGTAATGTAGAAACTTCGAAAGAACTATGGGAGGTGTTGGGAAAGAAGTATAAAATCGAGGATGCCAGTTTGAAGAAGTTCGTTGTAGCCATATTTTTGGAATATAAGATGGTAGACAACAAGCCTGTCATTATCCAAGTTCAAGAGCTGAAAGCTATCATTCATGATCTCCTTGCTGAAGGTTTGGTCATCAATGAGGCGTTTCAAGTTACATCAATGATTGAGAAATTGCCTCCTTTATGAAGGGATTTTAAGAACTACGTGAAACACAAGCGCAAGGAGATGAAACTCGAAGATCTCATCGTTCGATTGAGGATCGAAGAGGACAATAAAGCTATAGAAAAAAAGACATGCGGGAACTCAACAATTATGGGAGCAAATACTATTGAAACTGCTCCAACTAATCCGAAGAAGCGGAAGAAATCTTCTGGACCAAACAACTATCCCAGCAAGAAGAAATTCAAGGGAAACTACCACAACTGTGAAAATATTGGACACAAAGTTATAGAATGTCGTGCTCTAAAGAAAAAAAAAGAAAAAGGGTCAAGCAAATATGGTTCAAACAAATGATGATATTGATGACTTGTGTGCTATGTTGTCTGAATGCAACTTAGTGATAAATCCTAAGGAGTGGTGGATTGATTATGGTGCTACCCGCCATGTCTGTGCTATTAGAGAAGCATTTGCTTCATATGCTCCCGCTGGAGCCGATGAGACCATTTTTATGGGAAATTCTACAACAACCAAATTGAAGGCTATGGAAAGATATTCCTAAATATGACCCCTAGAAAGGTGGTGACTCTGAACAATGTTTTTCATGTTCCTAAAATACGGAAGAACTTAGTTTTCATTTCACTTCTCATCAAGAACAAGTTTAAGTGTGTTTTTGTTTCAGACAAAGTTGTAATAAGTACGAACGAGATGTACTTAGGAAAAAGTTACCTTACTGAGGGTCTTTTTAAGCTGAATTAATGGTTGTTGACATTAATAAAATATCAGCTTCTTCTTACTTACTTGAGTCAAATGATTTATGACATATACGTTTAGGACATGTCAATTTTAAAACTTTGCGAAAAATGATTAATTTGGAAGTATAAGTTTGAATCAAAATGTCAAATATATGTGGAATCTAAGTATGTTAAACATCCTTATAAGTCAGTTGAAAGGAATTCAAATCCTTTAGACTTAATTCATACAGATATTTGTGACATGAAGTCAATACCATCTCGCGGTGGAAAGAAGTATTTCCTAACTTTTATTGACGACGGTACTAGATATTGCTATATTTACTTACTTAATAGTAAAAATGAAGCAATAGATGCATTCAAGCAATACAAAAATGAAGTTGAAACGCAACTTAACAAGAAAATCAAAATGATAAAAAGTGATAGGGGTGGTAAATACGAATCTCCTATTGAAGATATATGTTTAGAATATGGAATTATTCATCAAACAATGGCCCCTTACACCCCCCCAATCTAATGAGATTGCGGAAAGAGAGAATCAATCATTAAAGAAAATGATCAACGCTTTGTTGATAAGTTCTGGTTTGCCACAGAACTTGTGGGGGAAGCTATTTTTACGGCTAATCGGATATTAAATCGAGTACCCCATAGCAAAACACAATACATTTCATATGAAAAATGAAAAGGAAAGAAGCTTAACTTGAATTATTTTAAAGTGGGGGGTGTTTGGAAAAAGTTCAAATTACTAAACCCAAAAAGGTAAAGATAGGACCAAAAACCGTTGATTGTGTTTTCATAGGATATGCGACCAATAGTAAAGCATATCATTTTCTGGTGCATAAATCAGAAAATTCCGACATTCATAATAATACGGTTATAGAATCAGATAGTGTTGAGTTCTTAGAAAATATATATCCGTATAAAAAAAAAGTGAGTCGATCGGTGAAGGATCTAAATGACCTCGGGAAGAGACAAAAGAAAGTACGTATAATCAGGAGGATCCAAGACGTAGTAAACGTCAAAGAACGTCTACTTCATTTGGATCAGATTTTGTGACTTTCTTATTGAAAAATGAGCCTCGAATATTTAAAGAATCTATGTCTACTTCGGAATCATTATTTTGGAAAGAGGCAGTCAATAGTGAAATAGAATCCATGTTGAACAACCATACATGGAAATTGGTTGATCTTCCTCTAGGTAATAAACAATTGGGTTCTAAATAGATTTTTAAGAGAAAAATGAAAGATGATGGTACTATTGACAAATATAAGACAAGACTTGTGGTCAAAGGGTATAGATAACAAGAAGGTCTTGACTATTTTGATATATACTCTCCACTTACAAGAATTACGTCCATAGGAACGTTAGTTGCATTAGCTGCGGTATATGGTCTTGAAATTCATCAAATGGACATTAAAACGGCCTTCTTAAATGGAGATTTGGAGGAAAAAATTTACACGGAACAACCTGAAGGGTTTGTAGTTTCAGGTAAAGAAAAGAAGGTATGTAGACAAGAAGCCACTTTATGGACTAAAACAAGTACCCAAATAATGACATGCGAAATTTGACCAAACATTGTTGTCAAATGGTTTTAAGATAAATGAATGTGATAAATGTGTGTACATTAAAAATGTTGCAAATCACATAGTCATTATTTGCTTATATGTGGATTATATGCTGATAATGAGTCATGACATTGCCAATATAAATGCAACCAAGTGTATGCTAACTAGCAAGTTTGATATGAAAGACTTGGGATCCATAAGACTTCTCAAGGTCTGGCTTTGTCGCAATCTCATTACATAAAAATAGTACTTGAATTAGATTTTAAAGTTACAAAGACCGATTGACGTGAATCTTTCCCTTGCAAAGAACAAAGGCCAAAACATATCACATTTGGATTATGACCGTGTGCTGGGATGTTTAATGTATAGCATATTGTATTCGACCAGATATAACTTGTGTTATAAGTAAATTGAGTCGATACACGAGTAATCCATGTCAATCTCATTGGATAGGGATGAAATGAGTTTTGGGATATTTAAAACATACCCAAGACTTTGCTTTGCACTACAGTAATTATCCTGTGGTGATTGAGGGATACTGTGGTGCAAATTGGATAACCGGTTCAACTGATTCTAAGTCCACAAGTGGATATGTATTCACTACTGGTGGAGGAGCGGTATCTTAGAAGTCGTCCAAACAAACTTGTATTGCCCGCTCTACAATTGAGGCTGAGTTTATAGCCTTAGATAAAGTCGGGGAAGAAGCTGAACGGCTCTAGAATTTCCTGGAAGATATTTCATTTTGGCTCAAACTGTTGGCACAAATATGCATACATTGTGATAGTTAAGCGGCAATTGGAAGGGCTGGGAGCGTCATGTATAACGGTAAATCTCGTCATATACAACGAAGACAAAAAACCGTTCGGCAGCTACTCTCTATGGGGATCGTCACAATTGACTACGTAAAGTCAAGCGGCAATGTGTCAGATCCACTTACGAAAGGCCTAACTAGAGAGGTAGTTGAGAAATCATCGAGGGGAATGGGACTATGGCCGAGGACAAGTCATTGTGACGGTAACTCTACCTAGAAGACTGGAGATCCAAAGATCTAGGCTCAAGGAGATCAAACAACGTCATTAATGACGGTTCAACATTGTCAATTAGAAATTTTGGTCCATTCTCTTGATGAGACAATGTTCAGCACCAAGGATAAAACATTAAGACTTTTTAATAATTTCTAAATTTGATACGGGGTATATCAAATAGTGTATCTACAGGATGACACGTTTTGGAATCACCTATTTAAGTGTGAAGTGTTAGCCACTTCAAGGAGAACTTTGTAAGGCCAGTTTTCTACGCACTTATGAAACCAAGTTGTGTCCATGGCTGAAACGAAAACAACAATGAGCACCAAAGACGGTTAAAGGTTGATTGTGTGACTTATGATTGTCTAGGTGTACACCAATGTTCGACGGTTCAAATATATCAAATCTACCGATTGATCGAGTATATTCGACATAAGTTCACTACGAAAAGTTCAAAGGGAAACCTACTTATCCAAATGCGATTAATCCTTGCTTGTAAATCACACAGTTTTTCATGCATATTTCTGTGATATAGCCATTCCTCATTCATGTGGGGGATTGTTGAGTTTAAGCCTCTTAGATCTTAAAAGAGGGTGAATGGGAAATGGAGGGGAAAATGAAAATTTAATTTTTTCTCTTTGACAAAGGGACATTGTCCCATATTGGAGGAGGAAAAGACTTTTGATGGGTATATATATAATTTCTCTTCTTCTAGCTCTTAAAGAGTTAAGAAGAAGGCAAGTCTCGCGTCATCGTCGTCGCTCGGCTCGGCTTCGGATTTGGACTCGGATTTGGTCAAACAATTGATTGATTGATTAATTTTTTTAGACCAAATTTATTTGTTAATATTAAATCAATATTAATCAATCCAAATTAGACCGTTACTGTAACGGTAATTCAGTTTTCCTCCGTTTTAATTTTCCTATTATATTTGAATTTGGTAGTTTGCATAAATGACCGTTTTATAAAACAGTCATTTTGAGTTGCAACCTTACCTAAGGAGTTGTAACTCTTCAGTATAACCCAATATTTTTTGGCTATAAATACATGAACTCTCCCTTAGATTTCCCTTACGAAAATTCTGATTTCTACTTCTTCTTTCTGCATTGTTATAATAGAAAAGAAAGCAGTAAGTATGATTTAGTATTGTTCTTTGAGTTCGTTGATTACTGGGGTTTGAAGTACCGCTACACCAGTGAGGTTATCCATTCTATCCTGGGAGGAAATAATCCTAAACCTCAGGTACTAGGAGGGGATTAAGTTCCTTAAGGAAACACTGTGAATTCAGTGGGCTCGGATTCATTTTCTATTCTTTTACATTTTTTATTTTTTTTCATTGCTACTGGTTTTGAATATATTTTCGAATCCAAATTACTAACAGTTATTGCATTCCACTTCTACTAGTGCCTTTTACATGACATTTGGAAAATACAAAAAACTAACCGAACCGTACAGATACCGAAGAGAAACCGACATGATTGGGACGGTTTTAAAAAGTCTAATTTTGATTATATATAATAGAATAACCGAAAAATTGGTAAGGTACTGATTTTATGAAATAACCGGCCGAGCCGAACCATTTACACCCCTAACTTCAATACTAAGGTAGTCTTATTGTAATGACCATATTATTTGACATTTGGGTATTTTGGATATCCATTTATTACTCTGTTATAGATAATCTTCCTGAAAAAGTTTATCCATTTAGTACTCTGTTGAAGTTTATCTACAAGAAGCTGATGCAAGCAGGTTGCAAGCAACTCAATGAAATAATTTGCAGCAGCTTCTTATTAAACAGGCAAGTTGCAAGCAGCTCATGCAGACAACTTACAAGCAGCTGAAGAAAATCCTCACAGTTGCTTCCTTTCTTTAACAAATAAAGGAGTTTTTAGTTCATTATGTACATCAATTTGAAAGTTCAATAATATATCAGCTCTCTATACTTGTCTTTAGTTTATTTACTTTACAGTCGTTATTTTATAACACGTTATCATCACGAGACTCTACCATCTCGAGCAAATACTTTGAAAGTATCAGAGGCACGAACTTTCTTTTTCTAAATAATATCAAATCTTTCTAAACTTGAATTTGTAGCCTGGATATATCGGACAAAAGCTACATGTCTTGGGTGCTTGATGCTGAAATTCATCTTGATGCGATAGGTCTGGAAGACACCATCAAGGACAAAAATCAGGCATCAAACCAAGATCGTGACAAAGCAATGATATTCCTACGCCATCACCTTGATGAGGGCCTGAAAATGGAATATCTTACTGTTAAATATCCAGTCATATTGTGGATTAATTTGAAAGAAATATATGACCACCTGAAGATGGTCTAGAACGACAGGCACGGTATGACTGGACTCATTTAAGGCTACAAGATTTTAAATCTATCAGTGAGTATAATTCTGCTATGTTTAGTATTATTTCCCAATTAAAATTATGTGCTGGTAATATTACTGATCATGATATATTGGAGAAAACTTTCACCACTTTTCATGCCTCAAATATGCTCGTGCAGCAGCAATATCGAGATATGGGATTCAAAAAGTATTCTGAACTTATCTCACATATTCTTGTAACCGAGCAACATAATGGGCTATTAATGAAAAACCATGAAAGCCGACCAACTAGTTCTTGTCCCTTCCCTGAAGTGAATGAGACGAACTTCCACCAAGCTAAGCGTGGAAGAGGTCGTGTCCCCAGTCTTGATCATGGTCGTGGTCGGGGAAGAAGCTCTAATCATGGTAATAATAATGCACCGAAGAACCCTCCTCACCACCAGTAGTGGAAAAAGAAGGAACAAAAGCATGAGGTGGTGCAAACAACAAATGCAGAAAATGCATGCTATAGATGTGGTGGAAAAGGGCACTGGTCACCTGCCTGTCGTACGCCAAAGCACCTGGTTGAGCTTTATCAAGCTTCCCTGAAGAAGACAGACAAAAATTCTGAAGCAAATTTTATTTCTGAAGATAATTTAGACTTTATGCATTTGGATGTAGCTGATTACTTTGCACTCCCAGAAGGAGAAACAAGTCATGTAGATCGCTGATGAATCTATAGAAATGTAAATATTTTATTTTTTGTTGTTTGTAGTAGGTAGTATGGTTATGTAATAAAAGTTATGCTTTGATAATGATGTTTATCATAATATATTTTGTTTATGTCGTTTTGAAGAATATGGATAATCCTCAAATTATGTTTAGATCAACGACCAATCATGAAGATATTTGTGTAATTGATAGTGGAACAACTCATACCATATTCAAAGATCAGAAATACTTTTCTTATTTGCATAGGGAAAAAGCAAATATTTCTACAATTTCTGATAATATAAGTTTGATTGAAAGATGCGGAAGAGCTACTGTATTTATGTCTAAGGAAACAAAACTTATTATAAGTAATGCATTATTCTCCTCCAAGTCCCGAAGAAACTTGTTGAGTTTTATAGATATCCGCCGAAATGGGTATCATGTTGAGACAATAGATGAATTGAACATGGAATATCTTTGTATTACAAAGAATATTTCTGTCCAGAAATGCATTGTAGAAAAGTTACCAACTTTATCTTCTGCCTTATACTATTCAAAGATCAGTACAGTTGAAGCACACTCTATCGTAAACCAGAAGTTTACTGATTCAAATACTTTTGTGCTTTAGCATGGCCGTTTGGGCCATCCTGGATCAATAATGATGAGACGAATTATTGAAAATTCAAGTGGGCATCCACTAAAGAACCTGGAGATTCGTACAAATGATGAATTTTCTTGTGATGCTTGTTATCAAGGAAAAATGATCACGAGACCACCACCAATGAAGGTTGACATGGAATCCCCTGCCTTTTTAGAGAGTATACATGGGGATATATGCAGACCTATTCACCCACCAAGTGGGTTGTTTAGATATTTTATGGTCCTAATATATACATCTTCTAGATGGTCTCATGTGTGCCTACTATCATCTCGCAACCTGGCGTTTGCAAAATTATTAGCCCAAATAATTTGATTAAGGGCACAATTCCCAGATTATCCATAAGGCTATTCGCCTGGATAATGCTGGAGAATTCTCATCTCAAGCTTTTGATGATTATTGTCTACCAATTAGGATAAAAGCTGGGCATCATGTAGCTTATGTTCATACTCAAAATGGCCTTGCAGAGCCATTTATTAAACGCATGCAATTGATAGCAAGACCACTATTTATGAAATAAAATTGCCCACTACAGTTTGGAGCCATGCTATCTTGCATGCAGTATCACTTATTCGCCTCAGACCGACACACTATAATAAATATTCTCCGTCACAATTAGCTAGTCATGAACCAAATATTTTCCATCTACGAATTTTTGGATGCGTTGTATATGTGCAAGTAGCACCACCACAACGTATTAAGATGGGCCCACAGAGAAGGTTAGGAATATATATTGGGTTTGAATCACCCTCTATTGTTCGCTATCTTTAACCGTTGATGGGAGATTTATTTACTGCTGAATTTGCAGATTGTCGATTTGATGAAACAAATTTCCCACAATTAGGGTGAGAGAAAAAGGAAATCAAAAGAGAAGTTGTATGAAAAGTTCCATCATTATCTCATTATGATCCACGCACCCCTATATGTAATCAAAAGGTCTAGAAGATCATCCATTTACAGAATATAGCAAAACAAATGCCAGACGCATTTACTGATTTGAAAAGGATAACTAAGTCACATATCCCTACAGAGAATGTGCCTGTCTGAATTGATGTCCCAGTAGGACCATCTACTAGCATGATAGCTAGTAAACCCAAAGCACACCTGAAGCGTGGTAGGCCTTTGGGTTCTAAGGATCGAAATCCTAGAAAAAGAAAATCGACAAATGATCAAAATAATACTATGAAGGGATCTCCTGAAGAGACCCAAGATCTGATTAGTTCTGAGATTCCTAAAGAAATTAATGAACCCGAGACTCAAGTGAGTGAGAAACTTTTATTAAGCTCTACTAGTGATAGGATTAATTTAAATCGATCTGAAATGTGGTGGATAATATTTTTGCATATAATGTTGCACTAAACAGTCTGCAAGATAGTGAAGATCTTGAACCCCGATCTGTCGAAGAATGTCGACAAATATCTGATTAGCCAAAATGGCAAGAGTCAATTCAATCGGAATTGAAGTCACTTGCTAAAAGAGAGATCTTTGGACCAGTAGTCCAAACACCTGGTGGTATAAAACAATAATTTTTTTTTTTTGAAAATACAGAAACAGTGAGAAACCTCACTAGCGCGGGATTAGCGCGACCGCGCTAGTGGAAATTTACCAGGGACAGTGAGAAACTTGACTAGCACGACCAGTAGCGCGTTCTGAGAGAGGGTGTGCTAGTCCAGACGTCCTTAGCTTTTCTATGGAAAAATAATATAAGAATAAATTGAGCCCGCTGAATACACAATGTGTCCTTAAGGAAATTATTCCCCTAAAGTACCCGAGGTTTGGAATATATCCTCCCAGGATAGAATGATTTAACTCACCGGAGTGTTGGTACCAAAAACGCCGGTGAACAACGAACCACTCGAAGGCTGTAAAACACACTGGAATATTTTGTGCAGAAGAAAAAGAAGAAGATTAAAAAATTTAGTAAGTAAAAATTCTGGGATTCAAGACATATTTATAGCCAATTTCGTACTGTTTCTGAAAAGGTTTTGAAACCTTTCAGAACAACTGTTGGAACATGTGTGAATCCTTTCAGAACAGTCATAGCTGTTTTGAACAGGTATGAATATTACAGGAAATTTAAAAATGGATTTAAAATAATCCGAGAAAGAAAATGGGTCGGACCTGACCGGGTCACGGGTCATTCCGGATTTGAAACTTTTCTATTAATTAATTAAATAATTTGAAAAGAATTTTGTCCAAAAAGAATAATCAATCAATCTTTGACCAAATCTGAATCCGAATCCGAAGCCGAGCCGAGCCGAGCCGAGCGAGCGACGACGGCGACGGCGCGAGGCTTACCTTCTTCTCAACTCTTTATGAGCTAGAAGAAGATCTTCTCTATATATACACATAGATTTTGTTTCCTTCTTCCAATGAGGGAAAAAGTGCACTAATTCAAAATTCTACTTCCCTCAATTTCTTTTCCCTCCATTTTTATTCACTCTCTTTAAGCTACACCAAGCTTAAAATTAAGCTAGACTAAGCTTAAAACTAAGCTACACTAAGCTTAAAGACCAACAATCCTCCACATGAATGGGGAATGACTATAAAATAAAGGGATGCACGGACGTGTGTGTGTTTTACATGCAAGAATTAATTGCATCTGGATAAGTAGGTTTCCCTTTGAACTTTCCGTAGTGAACTTATATCGGATATACTCGGTCAATCGGTACATTTGATATCTTTGAACCGTCGAGCTTTGTTGTATACCTAGACAACATAAGTCACACAATCAATCCTTAACCATCTATGGTTCTCACGGTTGTGTTCGGTTCAGCCATGAACACCGCCTGGTTTCATGAGTGCTTAGAGAATGGGCCTTTAATAATTTCCTTAAGATTGTTATTAATCTGTACTACTGTAATATAAAATAATAATTTTTTTTTTTGAAAATACAGAAACAGTGAGAAACCTCACTAGCGCAGGCTCTAGCGCGGGATTAGCGCGGCCGTGCTAGTAAAATTTACCAGAGACAATGAGAAACTTGACTAGCATGTGCTGAGCGCGGGCGTGTTAGTCCAGATGTCCTTAGATTTTCAATGGAAAAATAATATAAGAATAAACCGAGCCCATTGAATACACATTATGTCCTTAAAGAAATTATTCCCTTCAAGTACCCGAGGTTTTGGAATATATCCTCCCATGATAGAACGATTGAATTCACCGGAGTGTTGGTACCAAAAACGCCGGTGAACAACGAATCACTCGAAGGCTGTAAAACACACTTTGTGCAGAAGAAGAAGAAGAAGAAGAAGATCTATTAAATTTAGTAAGTAAAAATTCTGGGATTCAAAGCATATTTATAGCCAATTTCGTACTGTTTCGGAAAAGGTTTTGCAACCTTTCAGAACAGCCATAGCTGTTGGAACATGTGTGATTCCCTTTCAGAACAACCATAGTTGTTTTGAATAGGTATGAATATTGCGGGAAATATAAAAACGGATTTAAAATAATCTGGGAAAGCGGGCCGCGAGTCATTCCGGATTTGAAACTTTTTAATTAATTAATTAATAAAATAATTTGAAAAGAATTTTGTTCAAAAAGATTAATCAATCAATATTTGACCAAATCCAAATCCAAATCTGAATCCGAATCCGAATCCGAATTCGAAGCCGAAGCCGAGCGAGCGATGACGACGACGGCGCGAAACTTGCCTTCTTCTCAACTCTTTAAGAGCTAGAAGAAGAGTTTCTCTATATATACACGTAGATTTTCTTTCCTTCTTCCAATGAGGGACAAAGTGCACTAATTCAAAATTTCACTTCCCTCCATTTCTTTTCCCACCATTTTCCATTCACTCTCTTTAAGCTACACCAAGCTTAAAATTAAGCTAGACTAAGCTTAAAATTAAGCTACACTAAGCTTAAAGACCAACAATCCCCCACATGAATGGAGAATGACTATAAAATAAAGGAATTCACGGACGTGTGTGTGTTTTACATGCAAGAATTAATTGCATCTGGTTAAGTAGGTTTCCCTTTGAACATTCCGTAGTGAACTTATATTGGATATACTCGGTCAATCGGTAGATTTGGTATCTTTGAACCATCGAGCTTTGTTTTATACCTAGACAACATAAGTCACAAAATCAATCCTTAACCATCTATGGTTCTCACGGTTGTGTTCGTTTCAGCCATGAACACCGTCTGGTTTCATGAGTGCTTAGAGAATGGGCCTTTACTTTCATTCCCCTTGAAGCGGCTTACACTTCACACTCACATAGGTGATTCCTAAACGTGTAATCCTAAAGACACACTATTTGGTCATATCCTGCCAGACTTAGCAAATCATTAAAAAGCTATAAGCTTTATTGACTCATCAAAAAGCCTTAATGCTTTACCTTTATTTTTTAACATTGTCTTCATCACAAGAATGAGTTGAGTTATTTGACAATGTTGAATCGTCATTCATAACTTTGTTTGATCTCTTTGACCCTATCTCTTGGGATCTCCAGTCTGCTTGGTAGCGTTACCGCCATGATTACTTGTCCTAAGCCTTAACCCCATTCCCTTTGATGATCTTTCAACCGCCTCTCTATATAGGCCTTTTGTAAATGGATCCGACACGTTATCTCTTGACTTTACATAGTCAATTGTGATAACACCACTAGAGAGTAGTTGTCTAACGGTATTATGTCTCCGTCGTATATGACGAGATTTTCCGTTATACATAATGCCCCCTGCCCTGCCTATTGCCGCTTGACTATCACAATGTATACAAATAGGTTCCAAAGGTTTGGGCCAAAATGGAATATCTTCCAAAAAATTTCGGAGTCATTCAGCTTCTTCACCGGCCTTATCTAAAGCTATGAATTCAGATTCCATTGTAGAACGGGCGATGCATGTTTGTTTGGATGATTTCCAAGACACTGCTCCACCCCAATTGTGAAAACATATCCACTCGTGGATTTAACTTCAGATGATCCGGTGATCCAATTTGCGTCACTATATCCCTCGATCACAGAGGGATATTTGTTATAATGCAAAACATAGTTTTGGGTATGTTTCAGATACCCCAAAACTCGTTTCATTTCCATCCAATGTATGTGATTGGGGTTACTTATAAATCGACTCAGTTTGCTAATAACACATGCTATATCTGGTCGCGTACAATTCATGATGTACATCAAACTTTCCAATACTCTAGCATAGTCCAGTTGTGAGTCACTTTCACCTTCATTCTCTTGAAGTGCATAACTCACGTCAATTGGAGTCTTGGCAATTTTGAAATCCAAATACTTGAACTTGTCAAGTACTTTTTCAATTGGAGTTTTGTGAATTCTGATTCCTAAGATCACATAAGAAACTCCTAAGTCTTTCATGTCGAATTTGCTAGCCAACATGCGTTTTGTAGCATTTATATCTGCCATGCTTTTTTCTCATTATCAACATATAAACAAACAATGACTTCATGACCTGAAGTGTTTTTAATGTAAACACATGTCGCACTCGTTGATTTTAAAACCACTTGCCAACATTGTTTGGTCAAATTTGGCATGCCATTGTTTGGGTGCTTGTTTAAGTTCATAAAATGACTTAACAAGTTTTCACACTTTCTTTTCTTTACCAGGAACCACAAAACCCTCAGGTTGTTCCATGTAAATCTCTTCCTCCAATTCTCCATTTAAGAAAGTTGTTTTAACATCCATTTGATGGATTTCAAGACCATACACGGCCTCTAATGCCACTAGCATCCTAATAGATGTTATCCTTGTTACTGGCGAGTAAGTGTCAAAGTAATCAAGGCCTTCCTTTTGTCTATAACCTTTTAACAACAAGTCTTGCCTTATATTTGTCAATAGTGCCATCAGCTTTCATTTTCCATTTAAAGATCCATTTCGAACCTAAAGGCTTATTTCCAGGAGGAAGATCAACCAATTCCCATGTATGGTTATCCAAAATTGATTGAATCTCACTATTGACTACCTCTTTCTAAAATGTTGAATCAGAAGACGACATAGCTGCTTTAAAAGTTTGAGGATCATTTTCAAGCAAGAATGTCACAAAATCTAGTCCAAAGGAAGTAGATGTTCTTTGACGTTTGCTACGCCTTGGATCTTCTACACTTGGAGTATTTTCCTTTGGTTCTTCCCGAGGTCGTTTAGGTCTTTTACTTAACGACTCGCATTCAGTTTTATACGGATAAATGCTTTCAAAAAATTCAGCATTATCTGATTCCATTACCGTATTAACATGAATCTTGGGATTATCGGATTTATGGACCAAAAATCGACCTGCTTTACTGTTTGTAGCATATCCAATGAAAATGCAATCTACTGTTTTGGTCCCATTTTAACCCTTTTAGGTAATCCAATGAAAATGCAATCTACCGGTAAAAATTCTAGGATTCAAGGCATATTTATAGCCAATTTCGTACTGTTTCTGAAAAGGTTTTGCAACCTTTGAGAACAGCCATAGTTGTTGGAACAGGTGTGAATCCTTTCAGAAAAGCCATAGCTGTTTTGAACATGTATGAATATTGCGGAAAATTTAAAAACGGCTTTAAAATAATCCGAGAAAGAAAACGGGTCGGACCTGACCGGGTCGCGGGTCATTCCGAATTTGAAACTTTTCCATTAATTAATTAAATAATTTGAAAAGAATTTTGTCCAAAAATATTAATCAATCAATCTTTGACCAAATCCGAATCCGAATCCGGGAAAGATAACGGGTCGGACCTGACTGGATCGCGGGTCATTCCGGATTTGAAACTTTTCCATTAATTAATTACATAATTTGAAAAGAATTTTGTCCAAAAATATTAATCAATCATTGACCAAATTTGAATCTGAAGCTGAAGCTGAAGCTGAATCTGAATCTGAAGCCGAAACGGAAGCCGAGCCGAGCGAGCGACGATGACGCCGGCGCGAGGCTTGCCTTCTTCTCAACTCTTTAAGAGCTAGAAGAAGATATTCTCTATATATACACATAGATTTTATTTCCTTCTTTCAATGAGGGACAAAGTGCACTAATTCAAAATTTCACTTCCCTCCATTTCTTTTCCCACAATTTTTCATTCACTCTCTTTAAGCTACACCAAGCTTAAAATTAAGCTAGACTAAGCTTAAAATTAAGCTACACTAAGCTTAAAGACCAACACAAAGCACACCCATTGAGTACACCAATGGTTGTTCGATCACTTGAAGTAAATACGGATTTGTTCCTACCTCCAGAAGAGGATGAGGAACTCGTCCCCAAGTACCCTATCTCAGTGCAATTGGTGCACTAATGTATCTTGCTAATGCTACAAGGCCTGACATAGCATTTTCTGTTAATCTACCAGCAAGATATAGTTCTTCTCCTACACGGGGACATTGGAACAAGATTAAGCATAGCGATATTTATAAGGAACTCTTGATATGCGTTTGTTTTATGCTTACAAAGATAGTGCAAATCTTGTTGGTTATGCTGATGCAGGTTATTTATCTGATCCCCATAAAGCTAGATCTCAAACCGGGTACGTGTTTACATGTGGAGGTATTGTCATATCATGGCGCTCCACAAAGCAATCTATTGTTGCTACTTCTTCAAGTCATGCTGAGATAATAGCTATTCATGAAGCAAGTAGGGAATGCATATGGTTGAGATCAATAATTCATTTTATTCGAGAAAAATATGGTTTGGAATGTGAGAAAAGACCCACAATTTTATACGAAGACAATGTTGCATGCATAACCCAATTGAAGGGAAGATTTATAAAAGGAGATAGAACGAAGTACATTTCATCAAAATTATTCTACACACATGATCTTCAGAAAAATGATGATATTGATGTGCAACAAATCCGCTCAAATGACAATCCGACAGATTTGTTCACTAAGTTTTTGCCAACTTCAACTTTTGAGAAGATGGTATACAAGATTGGAATGCGGAGACTCAAGTATTTGAAACAAGGTTTTCATTAGGGAGAGTGAAATACGCGCTGTATTTTTTTTCTTCCTTACTAAGGTTTTTCCCATGAGGTTTTTTCTTGTAAGGTTTTTAATGAGGCAACTAGAAATGCGTATTACTAAATATGTGTACTCTTTTTCCTTCACTAGGTTTTTTCCCACTGGATTTTTCCTAGTAAGATTTTAACGAGACACATTATCTTTAACGAACATCCAAGGGGGAGTATTATGAAACTATTATATTGTGGATGTCCATTTATTACTCCGCTATAGATAATCTTCCTGAAGAAGATTATCCATTTAGTACTCTGTTGAAGTTTATCTACTAGCAGCTGATGCAGGGAGGTTGCAAGCAACTCAATGAAATGATTTGCAACAGCTTCTTATTAAACAGACAGGTTGCAGGCAGCTCATGCAGATAATTTGCAAGTAGTTGAAAAAAAGCCTCGCAGTTGCTTCCTGAAAGCCTCGCAACTGCTTCCTTTCTTCTATAAATAGAAGAGTTTTCAGTTCATTATGTACATCAATTTAAAAGTTCAACAATATCAGTTTCTCTCTATACTTGTCTTTAGTTTATTTACTTTACAGTCATTATTTTATAACACCCTCAAATTTGATGCCTTATAATCAACACTTTTGTCATCTCCCTAGATTTATATCGCAGAGTATTTCAAAATATTTTACACTTGATATCATTTTACTGGTAATATTAATACCACTTTTTTTCTTTCATCTTTTACTTTTACTAACATAATAAAAACTAGTCCTGTTAACATCTTAAATTGTATACTCAGTCAAATGAAGACACTATTGAAATTTTTAGCATAGATATAGAAAAGATTATTATTTGATGAAGAATGACTGTGAGGTGCGTATCTAACGACTTTTGTGTGCGAATCTAAAGACATCTTTTTGAATTAAAAATCATTTAACAATTTAAACTTAAATTTTAACACGATATCTCCTTTATAAGCTAGAGTAACTTCTTAAAGATTTCTTTCATCTTCAGCTTGTTACTTTTTCTTGTATAATAATAAACAAATTTCATTAATGTCTTAAATTATATACTCAATTAAATGATGTTAAATGAAGTATTACAGACGAATACATATGGACTATTATTTTTTTTGGATAGATTAAGAATAAACAAGCTTATTATTTAATTTTAAAATTATTCAGGGGATGTGGAGATTAATGAAGATGCCACACGTCGTATTGGGGCGGGATGAATGAAAAGAAGACTCGTTTTCCGGTGTTTTTTGTGATAAGAAGGTGCCATTGAAACTTAAGAGTAAGTTCTACAGAGTGGTAGTCAGACCAACAATATTGGATGGAGCTGAGTGTTGGCCAGTCAAGATCGTTCATGTCTAGAAGATGAAGGCAACAGAGATGAGGATGTTGAGATGGATATGCGGGTACACCAGGTTAGATAGAATCAGAAATGAGGTATTCGCGACAAGGTGGGTGTGACCCCTATTGAGGACAAGATGCGGGAAGCACGACTTAGGTGGTTTGGTCATGCGAGGAGGAGAAACAAAGACACCTTGGTGAGGAGGTGTGAGAAGTTCACAATGGAGGGCCTACGGAGAGGTAGAGGTAGACCAAAGAAGAGGTGGGGAGAGATGATTAGGCAAGACATGGCGCAACTTCAGCTGACCGAGGACATAACCCGTGATAGGAAGGTATGGAAGTCGAAGATTAGGGTAGTAGAGTACGTAGTGTAGAGTGATCATAACAGTAGTATTGACACACAGTCTCGCTTCTGTTGGTAGTAGGATTTTATGACTAACTGTTGTTTTCTTTCATTGTTGATCATCTTGTTTTTATTATGCTTTTATATGAGTTTTTGGTACTGTCCTTTTTTGTCTATATTTTCATTAATGCGGTGCTTATGCTTTCATGAGCCGAGTGTCTATTGAAAAACCTCTCTATCCTCACAAGGTAGGGGTAAGGTCTGCGTACACACCATCCTCCCCAGACTCTACGGCGTGGATACTACTGGGTATGTATGGTTGTTGTTGTATTATTTAATTTTAATGAACCATGATTTAGAGATGCAAATCTATGACCTTTGTATGTTCTTAATTGCTGTGTTGAACTAATTGAAACATCTCAACTAGAAGTTAAGAACCAAAATATAAGAGGGGCACACTACTACTAAATTGTGTAATTAACACCCACGTGTAAGTTGGATTATTTTGTTTTCATGGCCTAATCAAATGACCCTTTTAAAAAATAAAAATAAAGAGTGGTAATGAAACACAAACTAAAATTTCATACTAAACTGAGTGAATCATCTCAATCTCAATTTAAAGGGTAAAACTTATTTTAAGTTTGTCATGACTCATGATATAAGTGGTGCAACATAATACTTGCAATCAAATACCAAAAGGATATCCTTAGAAGGAGAAAAAAAAAAAAAGACACCCAAAAAGGGGCAGTTGCCTTATGGGAGATCGAAACGACGTCGCTGTTATCGTAGCTTCAACGCCACATACGGGAAACCATTCAGCAATCCCCTTCAAAACGTACTCCTCCATTTCCTCTAATTCTCTGAATTCAATATTAGGGTTAGGGTTACAGAGACAAATCAAAGAATTTTGCTCGTCATCATCAATTTCCATCCCAATTAATGGCAAGCAGATCGGGCAACCGACAACAGGCTAACGCAGGTGGAGCAGCAAAACCAGCGATGAGAAAGCCAGTATTCATAAAAGTGGATCAGTTGAAACCGGGAACTAGCGGTCACAATCTGACCGTTAAGGTTGTGAATGCCAACACAGTACTCAGTAAGAAACCTAGGAACCCATCATCATCGTTGCGTGTGCCAGCACGACCCCAACAGAACACTCGCATTTCCGAATGCCTTGTTGGGGATGAATCTGGATCCATCCTTTTCACTGCTCGTAACGATCAAGGTTTATTCCCCTTCTCTTTACTGATGTTTTCACCTTTTTTTGTTGCAATTTTGGACCTTTTATTTTTGACATTTTGTTAAATCTGTTTAATTTTATGTGGTCTGTAGATTATTTTTGACATTTTGTTAATTTTATGCAGTCATAAATGTATGCTCTAGGGGATCTAAAAGTGTATTTTTAAGTGTTTATTTATGTGGATCTGCATTTTTAATGTGCCAGTTTATCATCATTTTACTTCTGGAGCAGAGACGTATTTGCGTTAGTTTTTGACTCTTAGCATTTGAACAAGGGACGAATAAAATACTCGTAATGATCTTCCACAAGGGAGCAAATTGGGAAATGGTCACGGTTGAACTCCTGGGTGCAGGGATTGTGTGGTGGAAAGTGGACTATTAGTATGTTACCATGTCATGATAGAATTATGTTGAAGGAGTATACCATTATCCATATTGGCTTTCTTAGATGAGTCTGTGTGGCTGGCACACTTCATTTTTCCACCTTTAAGGCAGAAGTTAATAGACAAAGTTTTAGTTCAAAAATCACATTTCCATCTTTTCATTTATTTCCCCCTCCAACCCCTCTTAAAAAAGAACTTTTTTAGATATACTATTAACTTCTCACTAGTTACGGAAAAGAAACTCCTTTAACCCTCCCTCCTACGACCCTCACTTGTTAATGAAACATTAGCACAGTCATTTTAGTGCTTCTTCCCACATGCAGAAAGCTTTCATATTTTTGTATTGAGAAAGGTTGCACCATTGCATATGGAAGAAAGATGTTGTTCTCTTACTGGTTTGTCTGATTTGGCTGCTTTTTTGGTACTTTTGGTGGTGCTGGGTTAGAAAGAAGTAGAGAGGATTGACTGGTGGAGGCGAGGAAGTGATTTTTGTGAGCATGAAGTAATAAGGGATCTGAGAAGCTGATATTCAAGGGAATATGGGAGTAGCCAATAATTTGGGAAGAAGTCAGATGAGGAGCACGGATTAGATGATTGTAGGTGATCGGATTTAAAGGCAAGATATCATTAAGTTAATATGTTAAACAGCGACTACCTTCAAGTGTGAAAATGCAGAAAACCCACCACTTGGGTGTTTCTGTATGGGCTCAATACTATCTCTAATATTTTCATATCTTAGGCTACTAAGCAACTTTTCCTGTTTGACCTGTACTTTGGTTTTTGTAGAAAGGAAATGGAAATTCACAAATTGAGATTAGACTTTAATGTTTGCAGTGTTCAAATTTATGGCAAGCTGAAGTACTAAATGTCAATATTTCTTCTTCCATACATAAAAGCATTTCCAATTCCTTGATCAAGTTGAAGTATTGGTTAAAACTTTTGCTTGTAGAGTGAAGTTCACATTACTTGGAAAGGTATTCATGGTTGTGTCTATTCCATATAGTAGTCCAAGAGATATATAAGCATGAAGCTGCAGGCAGCATTAGTATGAAATATTGTTTGATTTTAAAGCTCATTAAGGTGGTTGACTAGAATTATGCACCATGTAAAAATGTCTTGTGTGTTTGCTATTTGTAATTTTTAATGATTTTGTTGAAGCAGATTAACCTGATATTTAGTACAGAATCAAGTTTTATTAATGTGGTTTTGTGGATTAAGGGTGTGTTTCCTTCAGGTTTTTTTCTTTTCCTTGCATCTTTTGTTTTTGTTTCTTTACAATCGAGTAATACACATGATCAGATTTTTCCTCCTAAATTGCCAAAAAGGAAAAGCCTTTTTTTTTTTTTTTGTAGCCATAGCATTGACAAGTAGTGTGGTGAGCATGCTCTACTCCACCTACTTCTTGTGAAGTCGATGCACCCAAATGATTTTGGAATTATGGATTTCCTTAATTTAATCTCGTTTTCTTAAGGGATAGAGAATGAGCTTTACTTCTTTGATGTGGTAACATCTTGACTTCTTTGCAGTTGACATGATGAAGCCAGATACCACAATCATACTTCGGAATGCTAAGGTTGACATGTTTAAGGGGTCTATGAGGCTAGCTGTTGATAAATGGGGCCGTGTTGAGGTTGCTGAGCCTGCAAATTTTGTGGTCAATGAAGAAAACAATTTATCCTTGGTTGAGTACGAGTTGGTGAATGTCGAAGAATAGAAGTGAATTTTACATTACTAAGGGGATGCAATTGGGTAAATTTGCTTTTGTGGCTATCTGTTTTTGGTATACGAATCTCACTCAATAAATTAGTTGTTGCGTTGAAGATGCTTAACATGTGGTAGGACTAATCTAATATCAGTTCATTGTAAAAAGGATTCACCTTATAAAGAGTGTGTTAAGGTGGGTGTTAGTATTAGTTTCTTTTCTAATATATATCTTGCTCTCAGTACATTTATTGATTCAGATTATGTTCCTCTAGCAATTTTCTTCTTGTAGTTTTCCTTGTTCGTGAGGGGCTTATTGGACTTATGGGATTCACCTCAAAACCATTTATTTGCATCCTCCATGGATCTTAATACACCGATCTCAGAAATCCGAAACTTTGTTAAGATTTTAAAAACTTTCTTAGAGCTTGTTTGGATGATTGTTATGTGTCGTTTCATAATGTATTGTATTGTATTGTATTATTTGATGAATACAATGTTTGGATAGATTGTATCGTTTGCCGTGCACCAACAATATGAAGAATAAACTTGCAATATTACTAAAAAAAAAATGATATAAAGTAGAATTATTATATAAAAACGTAAAAGATAAAATACGATTATTTAATATGAAAGGGCAAAATGAGAGGAAAAAGCAAGGTAATGACGTCATTGGACCAAATCCACGACATAAAACGATACAATATAATTAAATTAAAGTAGCAATCAAAACAAAGTAAAAATACCACACAATACAATACAATAGATAACAACCATCCAAACAAACAAGTTGTTAAGCAACTGACCAATTTCGTTACGGTGGTACTGCTATAATGTTTCTAAATCTTGCCAAAATAACTGGGCGGAACAGTCTATCTCCGAGTCCGGAATATTGTAGTTAAATTGGACAAAGAGAACGAAAATAAGTCCAAAAAAAAAAAAAATACCGAAATATGTATAACGCCACACTATGTGACGATATACATTAACGGTAATTGTGGCGTTATATACTTTTTTTCTGATAGACGGGTATAACGGCACTATACCCGGCACTATACACTAAGAGCAGTACAAGGTTGCTTGGCCCATTGGTTGAAAGGTAAATGAGAAGTGGGTTTTGTCTTTGAAGTACAAGGTTCAAACTCCTACACCAACATTTTTTATATTTTCCGATTTCCTTTTCATTTTTTGTTTCTTTTCATTATTTGGTTTAAGTGTTTAGATATAAATACTTCAATAGAGAAGTCATTTATTATTTCTTTAAAAAATAACCAATACTTTTAATAGTTGTTATTTTGTGTTATACGTAAAACAAAATTATTTTTTTTCTTTTATTTTCAAATTAGAATTATAAGTTTTATTTTCAAATGAAAGAAAACAATTAATGGCAACTCATCAATACATTTAGCTTCTAATATTTCTTTCTTATTGCTTCAAGTTCGTATTTTAATTACCAATTTAACTTTAATTATACTATATTATAGAACGATTTTGCTCTATTTTCAGTAATTAAAAATTAGTACAAGATTCAAAAGTTAAACTATTTAAAAAGAATCTGATTATGTAGTTATTAATCAGTACAAGATTTAGAAATTAAAATATCTCAAAATTATTTGCTATTTATCTGTAGTAGAAGTTGATTTAAATATCCGGAAAATAAAAATATGAGTAATTTATAGTTATATATTGTAAAAATTGGTAGCTTAACTATTCAACGTAGAAGTACCTAAAAGGTGTTTGGTCACACCTCAAAATTTAAAACTTTGATTTTGTAAAGTTTGTAATCTTAAATATATCATAATATTTTGAGGCTATAAAATAAATTAATTATTTATAGAGTAACTTGAGAAATTTAAGGTTACACTAATTTTTAAATATGAAGGTATCAATCCGTTTTGCAACGGACTAAAAAAATCTCATAGAAATAAACTGCAATTAGCATGAAAAAAAATAACGAAGTGTTTCAATTGACTTTTATGGGTCCTTCACGAAACTTCATGTTTTTGCTTAGCTAAGCTATTTATAAATGTGAAAGGACGAAGATGGAAAGTTGAACAAGTAATAAATAAATATTTTAACTAATTTATTTTAACTAATTTGAAAATAAAATTTATAATTCTAATTTGAAATATAAAAAAAAAGTAATTTTGTTTTACGTATAACACAAAATAACAATTATTAAAAGTATTGGTTATTTTTTAAAGGAATAATAAATGGCTTCTCTATTAAAGTATTTATATCTAAACACTTAAACCAAATAATGAAAAGAAACAAAAAATGAAAAAGAAATAGAAAAATATAAAAATGTTGATGTAGGGGTTTAAACCTTGTACCTCAAGGACAAAACCCACTTCACATCTTCCTTTTAACACGTGGGTCGAGCAGCCTTAATATTGCTTTTAGTGTATAGCGCCGGATATAGTGGCGTTATACCCGTCTGTCAGAAAAAAAAGTATATAACACCACACTATGTGACGCTATACATTAACGGCACAGTTACCGTTAATGTATAGCGCCACATAGTGTGACGTTATACATATTTCGGTATTTCTTTTTTTTTTTTAGACTTATTTTCGTTCTCTTTGTCCAATTTAACCACAATTGGGTTCCGGACTCGTGTATCTCCCTCTAGGTTCCTATTATATTATTGTTTATATAATGGTTCTTAAATGGCTGCCTCGTATCTCACGTTAAGTGGCTGTTGCAGAGGTAATCATTGAGGAAACTGTTCCAGAGAAACTTGCCTCCTGTGTTGAAGCATGAAAAATACTTACTCTATACGTCGTGTTATATTAAATCAAACAATTTAAGCTTAAAAATCAGAAACTATATTAAGGATGTATATCACTTAATATAGTTATGTGATAAAACATTTACAAGTGGTATAAACATTGAGTGGGGTTAATTTTGCAATATGGACACTGATACATACTGATTCCTGTCTGCTAGCTTGATTGTACTAAATAAAATAAGTGGAATATTATTTGACGCAAAATATCATACTTATTTCTTTAAAAGATTAGGCATGTTCTGGTTATTTCAACTTAATCTGCTACAGCATACAGGATGAAAACAATAACTCCTATTAAAGCGTTGACTACAATAAACACGAATAATTGTGAATCAGCTACATTTTATGTACTTAGATAACAAGTAAGAAATCGTTCACGCATTTGAAGATCAGGTATGACATCCCAATGAGAAGATCAAGAGCAGCAAAGTATATTCAGCCTCTTTAAACGGAAAAACTAAAAAAAAGTTCATTAGCATCACTGCAGCTCTGATACTCTTATTAGACTCTTCACAACTTAAACTAGCAGACATCCAATTTATATGGAAAAAATTATCTGTATTTGCACTAAAGTTTTCAGGGGAAGGATAAATTCTAGTACCTCTTTTTGGTAATAAAACCTACTCTGTGTGCCAAACAAAAACAAAGATCATGGTTTCACTTCAAAATACATGAGAAAATAACTTGGATACTAGTGTTACATAGCCATCTAGATCTATTGGGCTACAATGACATGCACTGCATCCCAAAACATTTTACCAATCATCCATCTACAATACAAGAGGAAAGGAAGCACTTGAGGCAGGCAACCGAAATAACTAAGTAAATTACCATAAAGCAACAATCAGAAGTCAGTTTAAAAGGCTCGGGAGCAGTGGGGGAGAGAAGGCATGCAAAGAATTCTAAAGTCAAGAGTCTTATTGAAAGTTCATAGCATTGATTGGGAAGATCCAAAAGCTTCAAGCTGAAAGGTAGTCAAAGCAGCAATCACAGCCCTAACCAAGCAAAAACTAGAATCAAACACTGATTTAACAACTATGATAATTTAACCTACAACACTCTGCTGTGTTATCCACTTATCACCACTCTAGACATAAGTTTCTTGATTCAATAACTTAAACCTGCACTGGAGCTTTCTATAATGATTTGCTTTCAAACCAGATTTTAGTACCAACCAGTTCCTAAAGTCATCTGGAACATTATTTACAAATTATATTATCTGAGGCACATACCACACTAACGAATACATCAAACTTCGACGTTTAGCTCAGTCCAAGAACCTACATATTACATTCTAGATTTTGATGTATCCAGGGATAACTCCTTGAACAAAACTTAGACTTTACAGATTGGCAATATATAACCAATCAAAGATAAAAATTAGGTTTATTTCATTTGAACTGGCAAAAATATTATAAATCTGATACCTTGAGTTGTACTGGTTTACTCATTTTTCTTGTATAGTCATAAGCACTAGGAGCTTCAAAGAGCTAAACAAGTAAATACAACCCAATAAAAATTGCAAACAAGCCAGAATTTACTGGAAAAGGTCATATGGGAAGATTATAATGAAAATCAGATGACAGTCACAGAAGAAAATATATATTTCTTCATTCGAGCTCATACAGTACTCTATTTTTTCAGAAATTCTCTCAGAGTGCATGGACATTAAACTTCGCTTGAACCCTCCGACATTCATCATAGATCATCATTGCAATCTGATTAAATACCAAGTATTAGAATGACCCTAAGCATGATTAAACTAACAGTAAAATGAGAAAGGGAAAAAAATTGTAAGCAAGAAGCCTTCAGCCTACCCAATACAGTTATCTGGAGGGTTATTTTAAGGCATTAACTCATCAAGAATCAAATGATAGTATCTACACATCAATCTATAATCAGACAAGAATAGCAACTTGCAGCAAATAGATAAATTAGATGCTTCAAAGTTCAAACAATACTCCCAAGAAACTAGAATATGGTCAATAAAGTATCTTCTCTAACACCACAAAAGAAAGCATTATTAAGGCTTGGGTAAAACGTTTTTGAGACAAATTAAAGCTTTAGCCGTCCCACAATATTTAATAACAATGTGCTTCCATGGGACTTCAACATGTAAATACCAAATGATAATACAGTCCAACAGAATCCAGAATTCACAGAAAGTAAAGTGTCCCAAGTTCTCATTCAGTACTCTACTTATCAGTTGCTTAGACTGCATGGATATAAAACTTCGCTTGAACTCTCTGACAATCATCATACATCATCATTGCAATCTGATTAAATACCAAGTATTAGAATGATGCTGACAACTTAACAACTACAACTGGAAATGCAAAATTCATATCTAAGCAACTTTTGGTCCCACAGACTATCTGATTCAGTTTTCTTGAAGCTTAATATGAAATTAACTCATCAACAATACCAGCTGCATGATTCACAAATCTGCAAGAAATAGGTATTTCGATATCAATCTACAATCAGACAGCACAAATCATATAAATGAACATTTCAAGTCCCAACACCATGTCAAAATACATTTATATCATGTAAGCTGAAGTCATAAGGATTAAAGGAGCTTCAGTTTCGAGTTAGCTACTGCCGAAATTTCTTCAGAGATTAGAAGGGCCACAAAGGGGATAAAAAGAAGGAGAAAAGGCAAAAAACACTACAGTATCAGAAATGCAACTCTACATTTAAGTCAACAGTAAAACAATGAGCAGTGTGTAGGCAATACTTATGATATGAATAGCTGTGCATCTACTCATCAACTTATATCAAACATCAAGCCTCCAACTTTGGCTAGGGATTTGAAAGGCGAGTAATGATTAAGTGGTTCTTCAACACTGGAGAAAGAAAAAGAGTGGTAGCGTAAACCAATATGATCCTTTTTCCGTAGATACTAACATCTTTTACTTAGCAAATCCAAAACTTTTCAGCAAATTCAAGCTTAAGTTTGTAAAATCACAGAGGGGAGGTTCCTCATCAACCCTAAGTGGACCCAAAAAAGGAAAATGAAATAGCAGCTACAAGTTACTTAAGACTCCAGCATAAGAAGATATACTTGAACTTCATTTCATGATCTTCATCTAGTCCTCTTTTGCCCTACAAGATCAAAAGAATATGCATCGTTTACCTTTACCGGAGGAAAGAGGAAGTAACATATAGTAACAACTTTGGCTGATAAATAAAAACTGAAGAAGTTAAAAAGTTAAAAACATTTTATCAATGAATAAAGTCCTTTGATATTTCGAAGAAAAAAGTATAAATATTCCTACAAAATTTGTTATTAACAGAATAATTCAATTAATTCTATTGCCAAATATGCATACTTTAATTCATCATCACTTATTCTCTCCTTGTGAAGGGAGGGACCTGGAGAGCCAAAAAAATGTCTATTGAAGTTCAGAGCTAAAATAAATGCACACATTTCACAACTGCTAAGCGCGGCTTCAGGCAATTACACTGCCCATATATTGTCTAGACGTCTACCACTCGACTCAAAGGCCAAAATGGGCACCTAAGCAAATCAAAACAATCGAATCTGTACATAGGACAATCTTTTTGAGACCTAAGCAAACACAATTTAAGGCCAAACAACTACAATTCACACATTCACAAACACACAAACAAAAATATACAGACATAATACAAGCATAAATCAATAAAAGAAGTGCAAAGTAAAGTAGTATGAAATATACCTTCAAGAGTCCAACCATAACTCCGAGGCGTAGCGGAAAGCATTGAAGTCAGCAATGCAGAAGCAGTGGCAGTGTGATAAGGAAGCATTGTTTCAATTGCGCAGCTCATTTCAACAGGCGACCTAACAAAAATAATTGTAAAATTCAAAAAACTTGAATATCATATAACAAAATTTAACAATAGATACTCAGTCAATCGATTAAAATTTTAAAAAAAAACAATCATTTGTGTTTACTGCCAGACCTGAAAATGCGAGCAGTCAGGGGTTTTTGAGTGGGGATGCGGAAGGGAGAAGGAGAGGCCTTAGGCTTGGAAGCGGCGGCAACTCTGGTGGCGGCGGTTCTGGCGGAGGAAGTGGCGGAACGAAGGACGGACCTGGCGGCGAAAGAGGCCATGCTTCGGATCGCGACGGCTCTGAGAGAGATGAGATGAGATTCGACCGGCGAAATGCTAAAAGGGCTTTATTGGGGTTTTAGGTTCTCAGACTTCGGGGCCTTTTCCGTCTTTTTTGTGAACATATCAATTTGGCTTTTTTTAACATTTTTGCTCAATCCTGAATTACAAAAGGAAATCATTTATATCAAATTGTTAGTGAGACTACCTATCATTGAGGTTCTCAATACATTCATCTTGTGTCATGGGGTACTAACCTTAGCACTTTCACTAATCACAAGAAAACATAAAGTTATCAATCTTGGGCCTATTCTTATCATTCGAATGTTTATTATATAAGTTTTACATCATTAGATTGATTATTTGCTCCCGCTTCTTTCGTTTATTCAGAGAGTTATACCTTAAATCCGTTTTATTAATAAATTTTGAGAGCTATTAATTGAAGATCAAATTGAGTATTTTCATCATACATTAAAAACGATAGATAAGTATCCTTCATTTGGGAAATGATTTTTCACAAAAGTATTGGGAAACATCTTAAGCTTGCAATATGTATGTTTTGCGCAGAATCAATTTATCCACAAGAGCATTATGGTCTAGTTGTCTGTTGGCGAAGTTTTTTGGGCCAACCTTTCAAAAATTAAAGTGTTTGGTCAAATTTTTGGAATGAAAAAAGTGTATTTGAAGAGAAGCAGAAACAATTTTAGAGCAGAAAAAAAGTAGTTTCTCTTCAAAAGCACTTTTGAGAACAATACACTTAGAAACAATTTTTAAAAACTTGGCCAAAAACACTAATTGTTGCTCAGAAGTAGGGGTTGGAATAAAATCCGAAAAATCGAATTCTGAACTGAACCGAACCGAACCGAATTAATTTGGTATTTCGGTTTCGGTTTATTCGGTATTTCGATTTATTTCGGTACCAACATTTCGGTAATTCGGTTCAGTATACGGTATTGGATTTTTGATATTTTGGTATACCGAATACCAAAATAGTTTAGTGTAATGGAGAAAGGCTGTATTCATCTTACTGTTGTACTTTTGCTGCTTCAGCAAATGAGCAAATGAGTACTTGTTTGTTGATCGCTCAAACAGCACTTCGTAGCTTGCGATCTCAATTTTCTTTTTGTAATTCTCACCAACTCTTAGCAAGAAAATGGTCCACTTTCACCTCTACTTGTAGTCTTCATCAAAATTTTGTGGCTCTGCCAACTTCCAAGCTGCTTGTATGAGTGAGCCTCCATGCTTGAATGGATTCATAAATGGTTTCATTCAAGTAAATAACTGGGAATACAAACTCATGGCCGCCACTCACAAGTCATTTAAGATCGTTTTTCTGCGAGCAAGAACAGAGCTCTTACATTGAGAAATGGACATTAATTCTCCTCCAACAGTCCATAGCACTCAAGAAAATATAGAAGCTTAGGAGAGGGAAAGGGGAGTCAAGACACCATATGTAAATCAGCATCACAGGACGACAATAACATCATTTTTGCGAAACAAATACATATTGAGGCAAGAATGTTCTCTCAGTAATATCCTCATCATCGATAAAAATAGTTTCATTTCAACTTCTCTTCAGACTTCTTATGCTTATCTTATAGTTCTTCCATGCAGAATAGTAAATTGCTCTTTTTACAGCAGCTACTAATACTTTGCAAGAAGCATGTGCAGCTGAGAGGTTGCTTAATTCATTAAGGTAATTACTTTTTGTATTCAATCCTCCTTTTCGCTAAGTGAGTCTCACAATTATAGATGGCTTTCATCTTTAAAATAATACATTGCATGTAACTCATAGTATATATTCATTGATAAATTTTTGGAAGCAATTAAGGGTCCTCGAATTCGAATTGCCTCATTGCCTTATCTAAATCAGTTTACCAGTGATATAAGGACTATTTTGGCAGCTGTTGTTTAACTGTGAAAAGTTTTAAAGCATATGATAGAGATCATGGAAAGACTCTCAGCATATACCACCTACGTATCAATCAACTACCTAGGGAAAAAAATGAGTCACTGCCTTAAATCTTTCTAACATGGATTACATTAGTTAATGGAGTGGGGGAGATAGTAAAGATTTAGTTTAAACCGAAATCGTACTGAACCAAAATAAGAAATACCGAATCGTACCGAAATATTTTTGTACGATATTTGGTATACACATTGATAAACCGAATACTGAACCAAAATTCTTAAATACCGAACCGAAATACCGAATGCCCACCCCTACTCAGAAGTGCTTTTCAAAATAATTAGCCAAATATAAACTACTTCTCACCCAAAATACTTCTTAAAATAAGCTGATTTTTGCAGCTCGGCCAAGCAAGCTATAATTTAACTGCTTTTTTCACTAGAGAAACTGCCAGTTCTTGGCCCAAGATTGTAGTAGCCCTTAAAAACGGGTGAAGCATCCAATAATCAAACTTTGATTTATTCTTGTATTAAGAGAAAGAGCATTTAAACAAGCAGCGCCTGTAGCTCAGTGGATAGAGCGTCTGTTTCCTAAGCAGAAAGTCGTAGGTTCGACCCCTACCTGGCGCGTTAATGTTTTTTTTAGTCATTTGATTGTATTTTCCTGGGTCCGGTTTCTTTCTTGTCCTTAGTGTACAGCTTCAACTTGTTAATCCACTGGTGAAGATTCACTACTTGTTAGTTTATCAATGGTCATTTTTGGTTCATAAAACTGTCGAAATTTTTAGTTTTACGCATCAATTCTTAAAATATGGGTAACTTCAGAAGGCAGAAGTATTACTTGATCCTAAACAATAGGAAGTAACCATAAGAATCTGTTGTTTACACTTGCATGAAGGTTTAATCCATATACAACCGTTAACAATTCTGTGTAATTTTACTCTCACTAGGTACAATTTTATTAGCAAAATACAAAGACAAAAATAAAAGAACATCAGTCTAGTGTCACAATCATTTTGGTGACTGCCGACTGTCCTAAATTATAAGAAAACTCAATGTTTAGGTGAATTACTCTTATTACGACTCATCTTCTCTAATACATTATGTAGCAATGGAACACAACGTTTCTGTGACATATCCCCTTCTTGGAACTTGTAATCCTCCGACTCTGATCGTCTAGCTGAAACATTCTCATTTTTCTCAAGGTGGACTATGTTTCGAAAGTCTGGTTTTCCTCTGTTTACTGGTCTGATTCCGATAAGTCGGCCTAGAGAAACACTTTGATCTTGAAAGAAAGACATTGTGGACTGAAACATATCCCAGAAAGTAGCATTAATACATCTGGTTATGCATAATCAGGGACAGATGCATGTTGCATTCACTGATGTCGAATCAAACTTTTTACGTACAATTTAAAGCAATTAATTACCTCAGTGTCAAGGTTGGAGGATGAAAAGGATGAGAAACTAGGTGAAGATATGTACAAACTGTATGCTGCTTCTTCTGTTGTAGCTGCAGCTGTTACAACCTGAGATCTCCCAGCCACTCTAAGTCTTATGTTAATGTTTTCAAGTCCTAGTGGCCATCCACTAGGCTCTTCATGCTCCTGGAAATACATATTAATTAATTCAAAATTCTATGGTGTCAACTGTAACCATTACTCTTGATCCAAATTAATGTACACATATGTAAAGCAAATTTACAAGGTACACATATATTGATATAATAAGATCACACGCATTCTGAATTCACTGACTCTAAATCTTGGATATGACGAACTAAAACCACAATCTTAAAAAAGAAAAGATCAAGAACAACGCTAAGAGGCTAAAAGCACAAGTTTCGAAGCCCAATCTTCACTCCCCTAACTCCAAAAAACAAAAATCTCTCCTCACCTGTCATTACTCAAGATTGCTGCAATATCACAGCAGAGCAGTGGATCAGTCTACGATTACTCAATCAAACTTGTCACTGCAAAAGGGACAATTTTCATTTGTTCCTTAATCTGCTACAATCATTTTATAATATACATATCAGTGGCGGATCCACCCTCATGAGTGGGGTGGTATGGCACCCGCTCGATTGGTAAAATTATCGTATATTTATGTGTAAAAAAATTTAAACTAGGTTAAATTCAAGTTGAAATTTATCTTGAACTTTGTCTGACTTTCCCTTTTCGTTGTGCTTTTTATTTCTTTTCTCCCAGTCATTTTCCTTTTTGGTACCTCCAAATTTCCTATTTGTCGTTTATTATTTTTATTTTTCCCCTCTATTCTATTACTTTATCTATGATATTTAGCAAGAACACTCAAACAAGAGCCTCCAAAATTTAAAAATTTCATAATATAAGCATTTCTCTTAATCTCAAATCTTTTAGTTTTCTTCTTTCAAAGTCAGAAAAACTTGGGTCTTAGAATTAGATTGAGATCAAAATTAATTTATAATTTTTTTTTATAACATAAAAATTTGTGTTATTCTATGATTGATAAATACAATTTTAAATCTCTTTAGTAATAAATTATGACGAATATTTAGCAAGCATTAGATTTATGATTTTAAGTTTTGAGATCTTGTAGTTTATCTAATTCCGCATTTACTTATGGGGTATAATTTATCTATTGAAGATATTTTTTTTTATTCTGATCGGTAGAGTCCCTTATTAAAGATTTTTATTTTACTTGTGCAAATTTATTTTTAGCATACAAAAAAATGTAGTTCCCTAGTGAAAATATTGATTTTACTTGTATTATTAATAATAACAGTGTGATTCCTTCTTTAAAATGTTAATTATATTTGCTTCTTAATGTGTGAGATGTAATTTTCGTACGACAATAATAATTAATATATATACCTAATGAAATTCTATAAGTACGGTCTGAAAAATTGATGTAATTTTTATATTTGCAAACAAAGTGTTTATTAAATTGCCCAAATAAACTAAAAAATAAACCGGACAATCGTTAAACAAACTATTATATATTAGTAGTTAATATAGGGTGTATATTAAAGAAAATTTTGGCACCCACCACCTTTTAATCCTAGATCCGCCTCTGTGTATATATATATAGATAGATAAATAGATACCCCTTACACCAAACCGCATCCCATTACTTAAGAAAAACGAACAGTTAACCTATTTCCAGGCAGAGGTATGGTTGAAAACACTAAACCAAGAGTTTTGAGGGTACAAATTAACCTAGTGTCATATTATAGAGAGCTGTCTGTCAAGATAATAAACAAAAAGAAATAGTATTAATAAATTTGAATCCTAATTCGTGCGCAAACAAACAATTCAGTCAGAAGAGTACTGCCGGTGGAATATCGTACCTGTGTTACAACCATGGCTGTAGAATTAAGAAAGGTTTCTCTGGCAATAGATGAGGAGTCAAGAGTCAAGAGAAGTATAAAGATGATGATCTGAGTATATCATTCAAAAGGGACAGCAAAAAGAGTTTATTTGGAAGGAGTGGGTGTGAGCACTCAAATCCAAGTTAAATAAAGGGGGAGTCTCCTCTTTATTACAATCTTCACATTCTTTCCATACAACAATTAAGTGGTTGACTAGCCTTTCCAAGGCCCCACTCAGGGGTTCAGCTTTTATATCGAGTTACACCCTGGGGGTCCCTTCACGTACGAGACTTATTCTACTAGGAGTCCGGAACCAAAATGATGTACATTTTGACACAAATAATAAAAATAAGTGGAAAAAAAATGACAATCAAACTATGTATAACGCCTAAAAATTGGGCGCTATATATTAACGGTAAATGTGCCGTTAATATATAGCGTCTAATTTTTGGGCGTTATACTGTAAAAAGTTGACTGTGTCAGTATAACGTCCAAAAATTAGACGCTATACATATATTTCTTATTAATTTCGTTTTTTTGCTGGATACAATAATTCAAATGCGTATTGCGCCCAGTTTTTGGGCGCTATACATAAAAAAAAAAAAATCCCGGCTAGCCATTTCCTATATAAAGAGGTTAAGATTGTAAGAAAAATCATTCAATTTTTTTTTTAAGTCTCGTTCAAACGTTTCTTGCTGTTAAATTCTCCAGCATTTTTTCATTATATCTGAAGAGCGTAGAATAAGAGTTTCATTATATTGGGGAGGTGAGGTTGTGATGGAGAATAACTATGTGGGGTACAGTTTACCTGCACAGTGTCATGTTAAATTGCCACTTACAATGGAGTACGATAAATTGATACTGTTGTTATGCAAAAAAATGAGTGTGAGGAAACGTTTAGTGATTCTTAAAATAAACGGAAGATATCCGTATTCCGTCACTCCGCAAGGGGTTGCTTTTTACTCGTAGTTTAACATCAACGATGATGAAACTTTGAGTGATTTTCTAAGGACTCCGAATGAATGCCGAAAATTTCTTGTAATCACAATGTTGGAGATGTACGTCAAGGTCAAAGACGTTCCCAAAAACGAGGTTGCGCGTAGTAGGGATAACCCCCAGTCATCGGGTGGTTATTCTGGAGCAGTTTTTGCCGGACAGGTTCCGGATGAAAGAGTTTTCCTTGATTTAAACTTATCACCGCCGGCGAATGAGCAGCGAGAAAATAATTTCTATCATGCTTTCCATAATTCACAAGACGAGTGGTAAACTTCAATTTTCATTTGTGTTAATTATGTACATTTTTGGTGTATTGAATTTGTATTAACTCTCATATATTTAACAGGGGGTACTGACCGGATATGAATTTTACAAATGGTCCATCCGGTAGTCATCACCTAATAAACGTCCATCATGGAATTTCATCACATTACGACTTGTAAGTGAAGTGATATAGCTATATGGAAAGTATTTATTAATTTCAGTAGCTTATATTTTTGTTGGTTGTGCAGTGAAAATCAGCAAGTTGAACCACCCGTACTCACTCAATTGCCTGAAAACGACGTATTAAATCCGGATCTGGCAAATGCACAGAGTGAGGAAGAGAACAGTGATTATGAAAATGATGCCGATGAATCCGGAGACGAGACACCCTTTCCTCGTGAGGATGGTGATGAGGAGGATGAGGAGGAAGGACCTGATTAAAAGAGAGAGTATGCTCCAACCTCTCCCCCCCCCCTAGACAAAGAGTGTACTAGTCCGAAGTGTCGTTTCATTCAAGAGATATTCCTTACATTAATAACTTGCCAAACATGCCGGATGTGGAAGCTCTCACAAAGGATTTTGATGAAATTCGGACAGTAATGTGGGATGAGTCTAGACCAACAGTGCTTGCAAAGGGCATGCTTTTTCCTGATAAAGCGCGCGTAAGCAGGGCTTGTAAAATGCACAACGTAAAAGAGTGTCGTGAGATGCATGTATGGGAGTCAAGTCCGTTGGTATACGAGGTTGTTTGCCGCAGGTGGTTTTGGCCATGTCATTGGATGTTGCGTGCGACCAAGAAGAAGATAGGCCTGTGGAAAGTGGGTAAATACATTCCCACCCACACATGTGAAATGGACACATTCAACGGGAATCACTTCAACTTGGATATTGACTTGATTTCTCTTGTACTTATTCCGCACCTCGAAGCGTCCATAAGGTATAAAATCAAAGAGTGCATTACATCAGTGCACCAAGAATATGGCCATACCATTACAAAAAGAAAGGCATTTCTCGGGCGCAAACGAGCATTTGAAATTGACTACGGTAACTGGGATAAGTCATTTTGCATCTCTGCCAAAGTACATGGCCGCACTGCAGCACTTTAACCCCGGGACGGTTGTTGAATGGAAGCTTGAGCGGAGTCCGGAAAAACTAGAATATATATTCAATTACATGTTCTGGGCGTTTAAACCAGCAATTGATGGATTTTCTCATTGCCGGCCCGTAATATCCATAGACGGCACTCATGTCTATGGAAAGTACGATATCAAGCTATTGATAGCCGTGGCAGTAGATGCTAATTGACAGATATTTCCTATAGCTTTTTCTGTTTGTGCCAATGAAAACACAGAGACGTGGACGCTGTTTTTGAACCACTTGAAAGAGCATGTTGTCAAACAACGTTCCGGTATTTGTCTAATATCTGATTGGCACGGTGATATCTTAAGTTCTGTGGAGAACTTGCCTGCATGGCAAGAACCTTATGCATACCACTGTTACCGTGTTTTAAGGCCAATTTTCAGAAGGCATATCCCAACAAGGATCTACATGATTTGATGTAGATGGCAGCAACAGACCACCAACAACATAAATTCCGGAGGCACATGGAATCTATCAGACAAGAAGACGAGGCAGCCTATTGTTGGTTAATGCTACATCACCCTGAAAAGTGGACTTTGCATACGGATGGTGACAGATGATGGGGAATTCTGACTACAAATGTGTTAGAGTCTTTCAACGGGTTATTAAAGTCGGCAAAAGGATTGCCTGTCACAGCCATGGTGTGAATGTCGTTCAAGCAGATGTCGGAGAGGTTTGTTGAACGGTCTGCAGATGCAACGACATTGATGGAAAGGGGTGTTGAGTTTATGCCAGTGTCGATAAAGAGATTTGAGAAATACAGACGGCGAGCACATTGGCATTTATTTTTGCAGTATGATAACGAAAGAAATGTTTTTGAAGTTCGCATCGCTATCCATCAAAATCGGGGGAATAATGTATATACTGTAAATGAATCATCAAGGTTATACTCTTATGGGAAATGGTCCATCTACCACATGCCTTGCTCACATGCCGTCAAGTGTTTTCAACGTATTGGTTTTGGGGAGACCAACTATGTTGATCAACAATATAGTGTTGCCAAGTATCTAAACACATATAGTGGGCAGTTGAAGCCAGTAGGTGCTGAGCATTATTGGCCGCTAGAATCATTTAAAATGGTGTGCAACTAGTTCTATTTGCGTTGAATACAAGTGCAGAAAAGAACGCGTAGACGAAACCAAATGGATGTTAGTGATACCATTTATGCGCGCAAATGTGGTATATGCTCGCAAATAGGACACGACCGTCGAAAATGTCCTTCAGGTGGTTTGGGTGGCAATACTAATCAAGCTCGTGGTGGGTGTTCTTCTAGTGGGCCTAACTATCCATGAGTTTATTGTAATAATTAGTTGTGTTTGTTTATGTTGCAAGATTTATGAAATAAATTTATGTTTGTTAATTGTGGTTTGAACTTTCCCATTTTAGTTTTTTAAATGATAATTTAATAAAATTATGTGTGCATTTAGCGCGGTTAAATACTACGTTAATTATGTGTGTTGTCTTGTCGAACTGAAAAGGCTGACCAGCTGACATAAAGTTGTCTTGTCTTGTACACATCATGATATTTAACACGCAAAATATAACGCGATCAAATAGTACGTTATGTGTGCACTTAGCGCGGTTAAACACTACGCTATGTGTGTTTTCTTGTCGAACTGAAAAAGTTGACCAGCTGACATAAAGTTGTCTTGTCTTGTACACATCATAATATTTAACACGCAAAATATAACGCGATTAAATAGTATGTTATGTGTGCATTTAGCGCGGTTAAAAACTACGTTATGTGTGTTGTCTTGTCGAACTGAAAAAATTGACCAGCTGACATAAAGTTGTCTTGTCTTGTACACATCATGATATTTAACATGCAAAATATAGCGCGATTAAATAGTATGTTATGTGTGCATTTAGTGCGCTTAAACACTATGTTATGTGTGTTGTCTTGTCGAACTGAAAAAGCTAACCAGCTGACATAAAGTTGTCTTGTCTTGTACACATCATGATATTTAACACGCAAAATATAGCGCGATTAAATAATACGTTATGTGTGCATTTAGCGCGGTTAAACACTACATTATGTGTGTTATCTCGCCTATAAATAACGGTCTCATTCTACTTATTTTGTGTGCTAAAAAATTACTAATAACAAATATTTCATTAAAAGTAAGATTTTTTAACGTACAAATGTCTCAACCTCTTCGCACACCAAAGTGCAAGTGTGAAAAAAGATGCATGATGCAATCTTGTTGGGACGGTGGTGAAGTTGGACGCCGCTACTGGCACTGTGTGAACCCTGTTATCAGGAATGCTACAAAGAATCTTTGCAGCATCTTCATAATTTGTGTTTAAGACAACCGGAACATGAAAGAGGAAGTAAAAGAGAGATTGCAGAGTTGAAGGCGAAATTGAAGGAGGTAGAAGAAGAAAAAATAAAATCCCAATGGAATTGTGAAGCCCAAAAGGAACGTAAAAAATAATATAAACGGGAACGTGCGGAAGTGAAGACGAAACTGAAAGAGGTAGAAGAAGAAAAAGAAAAACTGGAAGAACAATTTAAGTGGTTGGAGCGGAGAATAAAAACCGGGGCTAAACATTGACATGTATGTGTTTAGTGTATTTTTCCCATTTCATGAATTTTTATTATATTTGCCTGCTATGTTTGTGTTTGTGCTGTAGTAATATTTTTCTTGTTTATTGTACTGAATTTTATTTGAATGGTACTGGAAGTTAAGTTTTAGTGCTGGTGTTGTTATATGAAACTATCTAACGAAAGGGGAACTAAAAAAGTAATGGGTATATTATATAAATATTGTTGTTCATGTACACAAAAATATTATTTACACCAAATACAAAAAAAGAAGGAAGGCAGAATCAATGTGTCCCGCATTCGGTATGTCTCAACGCAGCCGCTGGCCTGATGCGCATCCCATCCTGCCCGGGTACGCTATCGGGATCATCATCATCAAGTCATCTCCTTATAGCCGGATGCGGCGCCGGATGACATGTGTCAGTGGTGCTATCGGGATCGATATAAGAGGTCGTCGGTCCAGTAGAATGCTATATAAGAATAGAAAGCTCAGTATAGAAAAGTACATAGCAATTCACAACAATTTAAATTGTCTTACCATGATCTCGGCTGGCTCCTGAAGGTAATCATATGTCGCAACCACGTCAGCATCCCATGAAGCCTTAAAAATGAAATTAATAAAGTTAAAGAAAATAAATAAGTTACAAGAAAAACAAATTCAAATTCAATACTAATAAACTCATACATGCGCATGTGATGAGGAGCCATAATTCAGTCGGCGCCCACTATGCAAATCTCGTCTCGGTCGATCCTCATAAATGGTACACGGGCCTGGAAAGTATCTACCCCAATCCACTCCTGTAATATCCGTGCCCGTGATCAATAATTGACCCGACGGGGTCACCTGCGATGTCCCTGGAGTGAGATGCATCAGCATATCCGTTTCATGCATTCCACCTGCCATATCAGCAACAACATCATCAGCAGGAGCCTCAACGCCCCCTTGCTGGGGACCACCTCCTCTCCGGCCACGCCCATGTCGTCCGGCACCCTGGCCTCGTCGGGCACCGCTATCTCGTCGGGCACCACCAGCTCGTGAGACACCACGACCTCGCTCGTAGTGCGCTGGGTCCACATAATCAGACTCGTGTGCCAAACGCTGATCCGATCGGGCTCGATGCAGTGTCCGGGCAGCCACATCCATGAATTGATGACTATAATCCTGCATGTCTACATGATCGTGGACATGAATTTGCATCTGCAGTCCCATCTGATAGACGGTATGCAATCCAATCGCCTGCACAAAGTAAAAAATATAAACTGCATATGTGGCACTAAATTACAGGTATATAATTAATAATAACAGAAAACATACCAGGGCCTTGTGTATCCCGGCGTATGGGACGTACTGAACGTGTGCCGGATGAATGGGGTTCCCGATAAAAAGTCGGGTAACAAGGCGGTACCATGCCATTTAATCATGAATAGGCACCTCCTGCATCTGCATAGGTGGGGTCAACTCATCTCGCATGTCCTAAATACCCATCTGCTCATTAAGCCATGCCATAAATGTGTCGTTCGCCCTGGACCGATCATCCCTATGATAATGTAAAGCATGCCAGACAGGCTGCCTCCGTATAGATTGTGGCAGGCCAAACTGACGAAGCACACGTTCGGAGGCATGATGCTCGACAATATCGAGGCATATGAGCGGGAAAGAAGTCTCCAAATATGTCGGTCGGACGAGCAATAAGCTGGAAGGGTACCGATCAACTCCTCGCTGTACAACGTCCAGATGAACTATCAAATAAGAATACAAACCGTGAGTATGCGCAACACTAAGTTAATCTATACCGGTTAAGTATAGGTAGATATTCACCTGTGTGCCATCCAGCAGATCCAACACATCCCTGCAGAGGGGGATATTATGATGGGCATCATACTCTCGTGCAAGTGTACGACGGAGAACCCACCTCCTGGCTAGAGGGAGAAACGGAGGTGCTACAGTAACATGTAGTTGTGGTAGAGGTGGCTGAAACTGCAGAAATCGCTCCCAGGCCCAAACCTAACATACAAAGTTGATGTAAGGTATAAGATTAATTGTAACTAGGTAGAGTTGTAAGTAATGAACATATTATTTGAATATGTTGTCACTTGTAGAAGCGGAAGAAAGCCACAAACGTCTCTCTGTGTGCCCATGCAAGCCCGACACATCTGCCTGTACAAGTATGCGAGGAAAACACCACCCCAGCTGTAAATGGATGTATCCTCGAACCGCTCAATATGATGAAAAAAATGGAGGCTCACTAGGTTCTCCGAATTGTTCGAGAACAAGACCNTCGGCGGTGATAGTCTCGTGGATCTGCTCCAGGTACTCTCTAATGGGGGTCAACTGCATACGACTGGCCCCAGACGATACAGTCTCGTCCTGTAGCATGAAACCCGTGAGCCTGTGCAGCATATCCCAATAATCCGCCTGCGAATAATATCTCATGGCCATAGGCAGTAAAATGGGCAACCCATCAGCGGGCAGGCCATATAAAACCTCAACGTCCTGCAACATGATGGTGGCCTCGCTGATGGGCAGGTGGAAAGTGTGCGTCTCCGGTCGCCACCGCTCAATCAATGTCGTGATCAAAGCCTAGTCGAGCTGTATCCGGACGATCTCTATAATCCTATAAAATCCCAACTCCTCCAGGCACTGGACTACACGGGGATGTAGAACTCTATCCCTCAAAAAGTCCCACAAGTCATCCACTCTCCTAGCGCGGAAAGTCTGCGCCAGTAATTGTCTGTCCCATATAAAATAGGATCTATGCTGGCGCTGTAGGACTAATAGATCAAACGATCGAGGACCGAGATGTATGGGCGCGTCCATGTCGTCAACTGTATATTAAAACAACATTAATTGTATGTTTAATCTGTAAATTAAATAATAATTTTTTGAGATACACAATTTTTAGAGTTATACAATATTTATACCTATGGGTTCCAGGCTCGATATTTGAGTCCCAGTAGCACCAAACTATCATTAATAATTATGTGTGTCAAATTCAATATTTTTTATAATGTTGTGTGTTTGTTTTATAATTTAAATTCAACGTGTGTGTGTGTGTCTATATATATATATATATATATACATACCTATGGGTTCCGGACTCGATATTTTGAGGCCAAGTGGCACCAAACTAACATTAGTAATTATGTGTGTCAAATTCAATATTTTTATAATTTTGTATGTTTGTTTTATAATTTAAATTC
>MDKJ01007137.1:0-42268 GCA_005239525.1 Nicotiana knightiana
ATATATATATATATATATCAATTAAAATCTATTTATATAAATTAAATAAAACCGACTGAAGTCGGTCGGTTTAGTCATCAAATTAATTAATATTTCAGAATTTTAAAAATTGAAATACTGACCGAATTCGGTCGGTATTTGTGAGGTCAGACGGTCAAATATTTTTTTAACATTTCTGACTGAAATCGGTCGGAAATAAGTTAATTAGACCACACCAGACGAGTTTCTTCACATTTTCATCTTTTTCACTCTCTCTCTCTCTTCTACCTCTTCTCCATCTCCCTTCCCCACCGATTTTTGGCCTAATCCCACCCAAAATCAAGTCACCCACCCCCAAACAATGAAGCCACACCTCTTCTCTCTCACGCCTAAGCCCCCTGCCGCCGCTACCAATGTTCTGCGCCGCCATTGCTCCGTCACTGCTCCATTGCTGCGCCGCCATTGTTAAAGGTTAGTAGTCTACCTTATTAGCTTTTTAATTATTAATTTCCGGAATATAATTTTATGTAATTTTTTAGGGTTTTTGTCTATTTAGGATTTATGTGACTTAGGGTTTTTAAACTACATTAGATTTAGATATAGAATTGAAAATTACATTTTTTTAGGATTTTTTTTCAACTACATTAGATTTAGAATCAAGGTATATATTGTGAACTACTTGAAATTATGAAATTATGAACTTAAGGTATAAATAACGAACTACCTTAAATCTTAATTGATTATAATTATTTAGTTTTAAGGTTTACTCTAATTGATTTTGTTTATAATATCAAGTTTACTCTAATTAACTAATTCAATATTCTAATAAGTAAATGTTGTACTTTGTAACTAAAGTTTATTATGTAACTTAATTCTATAAATTAATTTGAATTATGATTAATATAACATGTAATTTATTTGTTTATTATGTAAATGGAATATCGTAGTTGGATGTATAATAGGAATTATCCGAATCGTCGGCTTTTGAGGGAGGAATTTATAGAAGGGGTTAAAGAATTTATTAGGCATGCAATGTCACTTGGACCGTTTTGGATTGGAGGGATGATTAGGTGCCCTTGTACGAAAAGCAAGTGTTTGCATTTTTTGAGTTCGAAGGGTGTTACGACTCATCTTTATAGAAAGGGGTTTATGGATAATTATTTTGTATGAACTAGTCATGGAGAAGTTGATGATACTGATGGTGAATTTCATAATGTAGTTGTTGATGAAAGTAGTCGGCCGGTGGAGAATAGCGTTCAACATCCTAGATACCATGAAATGGTTGCGGATGCTTTTGGGATGCACTTTGATTTTGAAACCCATGAAAGTGTTGAACAACCTCCTAACAAAGAGGCAAACTATTTTTATGAACAGTTAGAAGCCGCTAGTCGTCCACTAAGGGAAGGGAGTATGCACTCTCAGTTGTCTGTTGCGGTTAGATTATTAAGTATCAAATCAGATACCAATATTTCTCAAGCGGGAATGGATTCTTTCATTGGCCTTATGAGTGAACTAGTTGACCCAACTTTCAACATACCCGAAGAATTCTATAAGGCTAAAAGATTGGTTTCTAAGTTAGGACTCTCGTCTATGAGAATCGATTGTTGTGAAAATGGTTGCATGTTGTATTATAAGGGTGATGCATATTTAGAAAGTTGTAAATTTTGTGAAAAAACTCGTTTTAAGCGGGAAAAATATTGATGTGAAGTCGATGCATTATTTACCTCTTATTCGTAGATTAAAGAGGTTGTACGCATCGATTAGTTCCGCTCCTCATATGAAATGACACTATGAAAATAGAAGGCCGCCCAATGTTATATGTCACGACCCAAAATCCATTAATGGTCGTGATGGCGCCGTACACCACTGTCAGGCAAGCCACCACCAAGCAGTTAATCAAATTCTCATTTTAGTATTTTTGAAATCATTTCGTTTCCTTGCATTTAACAATAAATAATGAACTTCACTGAGTAAGTAATGATGTCTTTAGCAAAATTAAATACTGAATAACCCCATAGTCATCCCAGAACCCGGCGTCACAATTGCATGATAATTTCTAGGAATTTAAAATGTAATACAATAACTGTCCGGAATACAAATTGGACACAAAAGAAAATATGATCACGCTCAACTATGTCTTATAGAAAGACTAAACGGGCGCTACAAATATAATCCGGGGTATTACGCCCAGAGTCGATCCCACAGGGAATTTACGTATCAATCAAGCCGTCAGAATACGAAACTTTTACTTAATCAATTTTCTCAAGACTTTTGAATATCAATTGGTGATGTTTTACTATTTCTATTGACAAAATTAATAAACTAATGATTAACTAACAATATGGTGTAAACAATTATAATAAAGGTCTAAGGTCATGGATTCCCACGTTGGTGAACTTCCTTCTTGGATACTTCTTATAGTTTGATTAGTTGTCTCTATCAATCATGAACACTCTATCTACCATAAATCTCTCTCAAGTAATTATGATAATTTACTAGACGCACAATCTCAAGTTACGCTAGCTAGATTGCATTACAATTCACTTTAGATTGCACCCGAAGTATCGTTATCTCTAATCCAACCTCTAAACCCTCGGTTATGACTTTCGTCTATACTCTGGGAGTGGTGTTGTTCAAACAATTACCTAAATATGCACTCTCTCTCAAGTAGATACATAATAAATAGGAACAACTAATTGAGGGTCCTTCAATCAACTACAACAAGAACGTAGTTGAACAAATAAAGTTTAATCAACCAATCAAAGCTATATTAATATCACAATAAGTTCATCCCCCAACGGGTTCCACCAAAACCCTAGATTAAAGAAATTATCTACTCATGCTCATAATAATCAACTCCAAAATAACTTGCATGATTAAACTACAAAGTAATGAATAAAGCATGTAAAAATCAAAGTTTTGCTTTGCTGAGTAGTATTCCACAGGCTTCTCTTGTCTCTAATGGAATCCCCCTTCAAGTTGTGTTTTTGGGTCTATTTATATGTTTAGGACAAACCCTAAACGTGTAGGAGACTTCTATTCAAACCGGGAAACACTTAAAATCTTCAAAACTCAGATTTGATCGGACTAGGGACCAGGCGTTACAGGCCAAACGCCTGGCTAATGCTTGGCCAGGCCTGGTGTTAGGGCCCAAACGCCTGGCTAACGCCTGGCTAGGCCAGGCTTTACAGCCCAAATGCCCGCCAAACTCCTGGCATGGCATGACTTTACATCCCAAAAGCCTGGTTATAGCCAGGTTCACTCCTTTTTGACTCTTGAGCGTATTTTTGACGTTTATGCCTCCATTTAGCTCGGCTTCCATCTCCAATTCACCTACACATGAAATAGACTTCATTATGCTCAAACGAATTTCATCATTAATGCACATAAAATGTAAGGCACCTAATGTGTTAAACAATGAATTCTAGCCACACATCAAAATACAATACTCTGAAGGAGACTCTACTGGCTGCGGGTCGTCTCGAGAGATGCAGCTCACCTAAGTCTCCGTATCAACCATGTTGCTGCGCCCAACGAGGTCACTAGACATACATGTGCTTGTGCAACAAAAATGTACAACAAGTATAGTATGAGTAGAAAACAACACGGACCCAGCAAGTATCCAGTCTAACCTCGAAGAAGTAGTGACGAGAGGTCGACTTTGACACTTACTAGTGGTCCAATAATTTAATACCAATAATGTTAAAAATCATGGATATTATAAGGCGACTGCAAATGCAAAAAATAATCATGAAATAAGTAAACATTTCTTTTGTAAATAGAAGTTTTCAAACTTATTTCCATCTTTTAAACAATTTACATCCCTCGCCAATGAGGCCACATCAATTATCAATAATTCCAAAAATAATCAAGCAAGTCATGCGCAAATCATGTCGAGATTGTACGGCCCGATTCAACATAATATTTAAACAGTGCACTGCCAGAGGGACGAATGGCGCGAACCATAGATGCATCTATTACCTCGCAAATCGTACAAGCGACGCAGTCAAATATAAATAAAAGAATTACCCCGCTCGCGAATCATACATGTGACACGGGTACACATAGGTACACACATTCAAACAGCCAACCAAGACTTCATCAGGAAAACAATTACCCAAGGAAATGACAACTTCTCGTTTAACAGTTAAGAAAGTGATGTTTATCCCTTTAGAAATTCATTTACCAAGTTCGATATGATTTAGGCTTTTTAAAATCAATAAAATTACAAGTACGGCAAGTAAATCATGCATTTGGAGTCCTAGACTATCCGGACTTAAGCATAATAGTAGCTACGCATGGACTCTCGTCACCTCATGCGTACGTTGCCCCCACAAATAGAATCACATATTTACTTAGTTCACCTATGGGGTTAATTCCCTTTTACAAGGTTAGAAAGGAGACTTACCTTGCTCCGAAGTTCCATAATCGACTTCCAAGCCCTTCCGATAACTCAAATCGATGCACAACGCTCCAAAACTAGCCAATAATTATGCAAACCCGTTAATATGTGATCAAGTACCCACTATAATCCAATTTATAACAATTTCTAACCCCGATTGAAAAGTTGATAAGAATCACCTTCAGGCCCACGTGCCCAAATTCCGAAATTTTTCGAAGATAAACTTTAGCCATAACCTCATGAACTCAAATATATTATTTACTCTCAATTTCATGCCCAAATTTGTGGTAACAAATCCAAAAATACAAATTCTAGGTTTTCCCACCAAAACCCCAAATTTCTACTTATTTCCATGTTAAAATCTATACATAATCAATGTATTTAACATAAAATTGGGAAGAAGGCACTTACCCCTACTAGTTGATAAAGATGGCACTCCACATTGCTCCAAAATCTCTGCACCTGCGGCCAAAACCTCGCAGGTGCGGTTACACCAGAAGACAGGAGTCTCAGCACCTTTATAAGGCCAAATTCAACCCGTTGGCCATCTGGAATCCACCCGAGGCCCTCCGAGACCCCTTCCAATCACACCAACCAGTTCCAAAACATAATGCAGAACTGCTCGAGACCTCAAATCACATCAAGCAATGCCAAAACCATGAATCGCACTCTAATTCAAGCTTTATGAACCTGAGAATTTTAAACTTCTACATCTGATGCCAAGACCTATCAAATCACGTCTGATTGACCTCTAATTTTGCATACAAGTCACATTCGGAATTACGGACTTGTTCCAACTTCCGGAATCATAATCCGACCCTGATATCAAAGGTCCACTCCCGATCAAACTTATCAAGAACCTTCAAATTTCTAAATTAGACAAACGACTCTGAAATGACCTACAAACCTCCAAATCCACATCCGGACGCGCTCCCAGTACCAGAATCACCATATGGAGCTATTCCCAGACTCGGAATCCCAAAAAGATATTGATAACATTGAAATGCACTTTAACCCAAATTTATGAATTTCTTCCAAAATGCCAACTTCCACAATAGACGCTGAAACGCTCCCAGGTCATCCAAAACCCGATCTGAACATACGCCCAAGTCCGAAATCATCATACGAACCTGCTGGAACCTTCAAATCCCGATTTCGAGGTTGTTTACTCAAAAATCCAAGCTTAGTCAGTTCTTCCAACTTAAAAAGCTTCCGAAATGAGAATTCTCTTTCCAAATCAACTCCAAAACTCCCGGAATTCAATTCCGACAATGCGTACAAGTCATAATACCTGAATCGAAGCTGCTCATGGCCACATACCGAAGAAGAACACGCTAGAGCTCAAAACGACCGGTCGGGTCGTAACATTCTCTCCCACTTAAACATACGTTCGTCCTCGAACGTGCTAAGAACTGCACTAGAGTTGTCTTAAGTCATTGTTTAACACCTCGTGCTACCACAAATCAGTTGAGAACATTAGCTCGATCAAATCTGAGGATATTCTCTTTTATTTAGGAAAATAAGCCTTAGGGCCCAGTCCTGACATCCGAAATTCCTTGCCAAGCCTGCCTCCAACATACGAACATCGTATCAATCACCACACGATGTACCAGAACATGACTGCATACCTTTGCTGAATTCACACAATGCACCACATAATTCACATGACCATAATAACATCCTCTGATAATAATAGCCGACATCCCACGAATCTGATGTGCACACACACCTCATGACTCATATAATTCATGTTCCAACCCTTGCAATACTGCCACGACGGAAGAGATGTGTAGAAATTCATGACCAACTGCTGAGTCAATAATTCATTGAGTTCCTTCTCTTGACAAGAACCATTGCCTCATTATGAACTAAATAACTATATTTGCTCTTTAATATACTTCATATAAATTTGATCGCACTGATCCTAGATCCAATAATCTCGTCTCACCCAGTACGAGCCGCTCAGGCAATAAGACACCCCAGACATGACCAACAGTCTCACATGATGCCACAATGTGACAATAAGCTACAAACTCAAATTTGATACATAAGGAAAACAAACTCTGGAAGGGACTACTCAACGCACACAACTAATATGAACTTTCCTCAGAAAATGAGAAACAAAACACACAAAAATAGATATAGGGGGCTTTACGTTGTTGCGGTGCGCAACCGGATCCAAACAACATATCCGTGGCGACGTGCCACCTGATCCACACACAAAATCTATAAGGAAATACTTACCAAGATAGAGTGTTCGTAACCACAAAACATCCGAATATCAGACACAAGCATGCCAAGTGCATAATACTATCCCTGGGGAGAAAGATAGCGCCATACGCTACAAAACTCAAGCACAACTAAGGTGCGATATATGATATGAATCTCGAGAGCTATCATGCTCACGTAACACCATCGATATGCGAAACCTCAACACATATGAAATTTATCAAGCCGTTTCACAACCTACACGACACAATATAGCATTTCATGAAATAGTCGATGACAAAACGATATCCAACATCCAAATACTCCTCCATGAGGGGCGCTATGTTGAAATGAACACATCTGGCCTAATATAGAGCCTATGTTCATATTTAAATCAATTCACCGACCTCAAGTTGATTCTGACACTGTACTAGGCTAATAACCTTTCCAGGGTTTATAATAACCCCTTCTTTCCCATAACACACAAGAACAACCATCATAACCGGATCAAACTTCCACAGTCCGCAACCAAATGGACCGAGCGCCCTCCAGGCATAAATCCTCAAATAAGCGATATTACCACATTCTTCATACTTGGTTTAAATCTTCAATCAATCAAGTGACTACAGTGTCGCACTTGTACAATCTTCCCGTGAGATATGCTTCCATGACCTTCCGCACAAGGTTACAAGTATGCACATCCATACCACCGCCCGCACTAACGCTGTATAGTAAATCAAGAATCCATAACCAGGATGAAAAGCCTCTTTCACAATACACCGATCTCAGGTGACGCGGAAGACAATACCAACTTACTCTAAACATTCAAATACTTTTCCTGCTCATCCGAGTTCGTGGCATCCTTGCCAACACTGAACAGCAACCTTGATCCTCACTTTCAAATTTCATACCGCTCACTGCACCTAACATGCCAATATGCGATAGTACCAGAATTTCATCATAACTCCTGAACCACTAATAGGGTGAACACTTCATCACATAGAAACTTTTTACTTAACTCATTCCAAGATAACCATATCAATACACGAGTGAATTCTCATAACCGTAGAACATGAAAATCCTCAAAAAGTGGTCTAAACCACCATGACCCTTCCGGGATCCACTTACACATAACAGGCCAAAATACTTGGATATTTCCAAATGAAATTGATTACGACGGCCGTCAAACCTCGCACGTACCTTCACAAATCACATGCATAACTCAATCACATTGAAGGAACCGATCACCGCGACCATTATGCCAATTCAACCATGGCTAACCAATCTAACTTCTTCTAATTCATCCTTAACTTGCCCTAGAGATAATAATAGCTCCATTCCTTACATCACAAACTAAACCCGCACTCATCTTGAGTGACCCCATTCCACAAAACCACATTTTCTCCAAACCCATGAATCGTTTCATACCCTCCCTCCACGCACATTCGCATCTTCAACTGGTATACCCATTTTGATAATTCCTCTACGAATCCGAAGTCATTTTCTCTTTTTCCTCCAAATGCTACTCTGCAAGTCAAAAATATCATAGAACACTCCGTGCCTCTTATCATAATCCGCTACAAAAGCTCGATTCTTAACCATACCGCGGGTTCGAAATCCTTAGGCACCGCATTTTAAACTTTGAATTCACTAGGACCGTTATGGGAGTCACCCACTCTGGCTTGGTCCCAAACATAATCAACTCCAAGGCTCCGCTGGCACCGGAACACCCATCTTAATAAAGCACCCGATTGAATCACTTCCCTTGTAAATCGCCTCTGTATGAAGCATAAATTTTGAATTTTCCCAAAGCCCGAACATGAGTCGATAAGGCCAACTATAGCACACCTCTATCAATTCCTTTGCTCAAGTTACCACTTATGTTATTTTCCCTTAGCTGTAATAACTCACCAATACGCTGATAACCCGATACGCCACAAGTAAATAACCATGCAACCCAATCGTAGGCGGTGGGACTCTCCCACTTAGCTTGAAGCTACTATTACACAACTCTGGAACCCACCAAGATTCTTTCTTCATTGTTGACATGATCTTGCACAATCAACCCCCCTAATTCCTCGAAATCCTTTTGTTAGCATTTCATGAACACTCTGAATCTCTAGCAACATTCACATATTCGACCTCTTACTGGATAGTTGGTAAAATCCTTCGCAGAAGCTTCGCCAACCGCGCAACCGCTGACCTGCTCACATGAGATAATCCACCTGTGAAAATTACATGCTGACATCTTCCAACGTCACTGCACAAGGTACAATCACTACGACATCAATAATCCATCCTGAGCCCCTTGTCATTCACCAACTGTACCAGTCTATTTAGTCCTTATGGACATCAACTAAATGTGCGACAATATCTTCCAATCCAAAGGTATATTGCATCCTTCTTCATATCAAGAAACTTCTTTCTGTTGCATCCAATCTCTCGCCGTATAATAGCCAATATTTTAAATTAACCCCGTGGACCCAGTCACCGTCCACTAAAATTCCCAAATCATTCTAAAGTTTTCCTCAAGGTGTGTAGTTATCCTGCCACTGAACTCGTATGCTACTCTGCCACTCTGCCACTTTGGTCAAACTCACTCTTTTAAGCGACTGCTCGACTTTTGCTTCTTACACCTGGCCTTCTAGAAATTTAACCACCGCCTGACACTTCCCACATGTCCTTCCTCATCCTTTGCTACCCAGTTGTTGCCTTAAATTAATATCTATCTCTGTAGCACTTGAACCGATAGATCGTTACTAACTTCAACCCCTTCCGAAGATCCTCCTTCTCGAGCCGTCAGCATTAGAAATACCCATTTAATCCTGGACCACCGCACCCCGTGATCTCTGACAGCCGCTTCTCCAATAGTATCTCACAATATCCTGCCCCAAAGGTGAATTGTAGAAGATCATAACACCGGCGAACTAAACACATTCAATTGAGGAAGACGACACCACGCCGCGGATGAAAATTCCACCATACTTGAAAACACCAAGTATCATTATTCCATCAACCCAACCTGAACACTCATAGCCTGGTTGCCTTTCCTTTATCGGAAATAAAATATTGAATCTCTAAATTTTGCACTGAGTAAACATCCTTTCAAGTCATTCACTGCTTTGATTCATAGACAAGCATCCTACCATTACACCACACTATGCGATAACAACGCATGAATCATCGTAACAATAAATGCCAAATCTCAAAATTCTAGGTAATACTAATACTGAGCTAAAATGATAGAATGGTCTTCCGCAAGGCGACGACAACGACCCAATCAAATACGCAGGGAGAAAGCATCTTGCACCACATCTGTAGTACCATTACAATTCTTCAATTCCTGATTTATAACAAGCGCTTCGCGTCACATAAGATTGAATAGGAAAGAAGCAAAGGCATAAGACTCAAAGGAATCAAATCGCACGATGAGGAATCAAGAAGGGAAGTGCTCCTAACAGCCCTGTAGCCTCTCGAAGATAAGTACAAACGTTTCCGTACTAATACGCGAGACTCTACTAGACTCGCTCCTGACTCGTGAGACCTAAGTAAACCTAGTGCTCTGATACCATGTTATACCCAAAATCCATTAAATGATCATGATGGTGTCAGACACCACTGTCAGGCAAGCCAACACCAAGAAACTAATCAAATTCTCATTTTAGTATTTTTGAAATCATTTTTTCCCCTTGCATTTAACAATAATTAATGAACTTCACTGAGTAAGTAATGATGTCTTTAGAAAAATTACATACTGAATAACCCCATAGTCATCCCAGAACCCAGTGTCACAAGTGCATGAGCAATTTCTAGGAATTTAAAATGTAATGCAATAATTGTCCGGAATACAAATTGGACAGAAAAGAAAATACAATACTCTGAAGGAGATTCTGCTGGATACGGGGCATCTCGAGAGATGCAATTCACCTAAGTCCCTGTATCAACCATACCGATGCGCCCGACGAGGTCACTAGACATACATGTGCATGTGCAACAAAAATGCACAACAAGTGTAGTATGAGTACGAAAACAACACGTACCCAGTAAGTATCCAGTCTAACCTCGAAGAAGTAGTGACGAGCGGTCGACTTCGACACTTACTAGTGGTCCAATAATGTAATACCAATAATGTGAAAAATCATGGATTTTATAAGGCGACAGCAAATGCAAAAAAAAAATCATGAAACATGTAAACATTTCTTTTGTAAATAGAAGTTTTCAAACTTATTTCCATCTTTTTAATAATTTACATCCCCGGCCAATGAGGCCACATCAATTATCAATAATTCCAAAAATAATCAAGCAAGTGATGCACAAATCATGATGAGGTCGTACGACCCGATTTAACATAATATTTAAATTGTGCACTGCAAGAGGGTCGAATGGCGCGAGCCATAGATGCATCTATTACCCCGTTCGCGAATCGTGCATGCGACGTGGTCAAATATAAATAAAAGAATTACCCCGCTCGCGAATCATACATGTGACATGGGTACACATAGGTACACACATTCAAACAGCCAACCAAGACTTCATCAGGGAAACAAATACCCAAGGGAATGACAACTTCTCTTTTAACAGTCAAGAAAGTGATCTTTAGCCCTTTAGAAATTCATTTACCAAGTTCGATATGATTTAGGCCTTTTAAAATCAATAAAATTACAAGTACGACAAGTAAAGCATGCTTTTGGGTCCTAGACTACCCGTTCTTAAGCATTATAGTAGCTACGCATGGACTCTCGTCATCTCATGCATACGTAGCCCCCACAAATAGAAGCACATATTTACTTATTTCACCTATGGGGTTAATTCTCTCTTACAAGGTTAGAAATGAGCCTTACCTTGCTTCGAAGTTCCATAACCGGCTTCCAAGCCCTTTTGATGACTCAAATCGATGCACAACGCTAAAAAACTAGCCAATTATTATGCAAACCCATTAATATATGCTCAAATACTCATTATAATCCAATTTATAATAATTTCTAACCTCGGTCGAAAAGTCGATAAGAAACACCCTCGGGCCCACGTGCCCCGATTCCGAAATTTTTTGAAGATAAACTTTACCCATAACCTCATGAACTCAAATATATAATTTACTCTCAATTTCATGCCCAAATTTGTGGTAAAAAATCCAAAAATACAAATTCTAGGTTTTTCCACCAAACCCCCAAATTTTTACTTATTTCCATGTTAAAATCTATACATAATCAATGTATTTAACTCAAAATTGGGAAGAAGGCACTTATCCCTACTAGTTGATGAATATGTCACTCCAGATTGCTCCAAAATCGGCTCTCATGGTCGAAATGAAAAATGAAATGGAGCCAAATCCTTCGCTTTAAAGAAGACACTGCCCAGCCCCGACCTTCGCACCTGCGGTCCAGTAGCCGCTCCTGCAGCTCCGTACCTACAACAAACCATCGCAGGTGATGCTCTAACTCAACCCAGCAGCTCCCGCTCCTGCGGCTTCGCACCTGCGGAAAACCATCGTAGGTGCTGCTCTAACTCAACCCAGCATCTCCCGCTCCTGCGATCTCCCTTCCGCATCTGCGCCTTCGCAGGTGCAGATCTTCCCTCGCACCTGCGATCCTGCCTGCTTCTGCGGTTCCGCACCTGCGGCCAAATCCTCGCAGATGCGGTTACACTAGAAGACAACAACCTCAGCACCTTTACAAGGCCAAATTCAACCGTTGGCCATCTGAAATCCACCCGAGCCCCCCCCCCTCCCGAACGCCGTCCAATCGCACCAACCAGTTCCAAAACATAATGCAGACAAGCTCGAGGCATAAAATCACATCAAGCAACGCTAAAACCATGAATCGCACTCCAATTCAATCTTTATGAACTTGAGAATTTCAAACTTCTACATCGATGACAAGACCTATCAAATCACATCTGATTGACCTCTAATTTTGCATACAAGTCACATTCGACATTACGGACCTGTTCCAACTTCCAAAATCGGAATCCGACCCCGATATCAAATGTCCACTCCCGATCAAACTTGTCAAGAACCTTTAAATTTCTAAATTTTTACAAACGACTCCGAAATGACCTACGAACCTCCAAATCCACATCCGGACGCGCTCCTAATACCAGAAACACCATACGGATCTATTCACATACTCGGAATCCCAAACAGACATCGATAACATTGAAATGCACTTCAACCCAAATTTATGAATTTCTTCCAAAATGCCAACTTTCGCAATAGACGCCGAAATGCTCCCGGGTCATCCAAAACCCGATCCGAACATACGCCCAAGTCTGAAATCATAATACGAACCTGCTGGAATGTTCAAATCCCGATTCTGAGGTCGTTTACTCAAAAATACAACCTTAGTCAATTCTTCCAACTTAAAGCTTCCGAAATGAGAATTCTCTTTCCAAATAAACTCCAAAACTCCCAGAATTCACTTCCAACCATGCGTACAAGTCATAATACCTGAAGTAAAGCTGCTCATAGACTCAAACCGCCTAAGAACTCTCTAGAGCTCAAAACGACCGATCGGGTCGTTACATTATGTGTCATCTTTCAGATGGGGAAGCTTGGAAGCATTTTGATAGGACGTATCCGGATTATGCTAGTGAACTGAGGAATATTTGGTTGGATTTGCGTGCTGATGGTTTCACGCTATTTTATGTTTCTGCGCCACCATATTCATGCTGCCCGGTCTTTATTACGCCGTATAATCTTCCGCCTGAATTGTGTATGACTAGTCCATATATTTTTTTAAATTGTGTTATTCACGTTCCCCACAATCCAAAGAGCTTGATTGGCGTATATTTACAACCTCTGATTGATGATCTAAAATAGTTGTGGTATGATGGAGTTGAGACATATAATATATCAACAAAGCAAAATTTTAACTTGCATGCTAACCTAATGTGGACCATTAATGATTTTCCTACGTATGGAATATTGTCTGGGTGGATGACTGATGGAAAGTTAGCATGTCCTTACTGCATGGAAAATGGTAAAGTGTTCACTTTAAGACATGGCCGAAAGCAGTCATGGTTTAATTGTCATCGTTAGTTCTTGCCAGTTGATCATGAGTTTAGAAGGATGAAGAACGCATACGAAAAGAATATAGTTGAACTTGATTTTCCACCTCCAATTTTGTCCGGTGAGGAAATTTGGGAGATGTTTCAAAATTTCACTAAAGTTATCGAGGCCTCACCTTCTATATTTCCTGGATATAGTGTTACTCGTAACTAGACAAAATAGAGCATATTTTGGGAGTTGTTATATTGGAAGGATAATATTCTCCGACACAATCTTGATGTCATGCATATTGCGAAGAACTATTTTGACAATTTGTTCAACACAGTGATGGATGATAAGAATAAGACCAAAAATAACCCGAAAGAGACTAAGTGTGCCTGGGAGGACCGGCATAACAGTGAAATTCTTGCAAATTTTGTGTTCAAATACCGTAAGAAACTATCTGATTCCTTCTCCTCTGCTCGAAAGAAGAGCAAGAAGCCTTCATGGGTTTTACCAGATATATGGGAGGATCTGCTGAAGCAGTGGACCATCGAAAAATTCGAGAAGAGGAATGAACAGGGAAAAAAGGCCCGAGCATTTGAGAAGGGTGGCTCCTTACACTGTGTGGGTGCAAGGAGCATGGGGACTGCGAGGAGACTAGTGGTAATTCCTTAAAATATTTACATTTATTTTTATCGAACTATATTTATATATTTTAATTTAGTTAACACATTTTATTATATTTGTAGGAAAAAAATATGGGAGGAAGACGACTCATGATGAGTTCTTCATGGAGACTCACATCCGGAAGAAGAAGGCACCGACAGATCCAACTAAATAGGTCGAGGACCGGGCATAGACTGCATATGTAAGTTTCATAACTACTATAACTTGAAATTAATGTTTATAATATTATATAGTTGATAATTTTCTATCTTCTAAATAAAGGGTCACTACAAGGCTAATGTGGAGGAGTACACTCAGAGCTTGCCACCGAATGAGCAAGGCGCTCCGACCACCCATTTCAGACGAAGAATCGCAGGGGATATGGTTGGATGTTGTCGGTGGTCCTAAAAAGGGGATAGCATACGGCCTTCCAGAGAGATCTTTTTGCCGCGACGGTGCTGGATTACAAGGTATAGGGACTTCTGCCCAAGGCGAGGCAATTGATAGGTCGACTATCTCGTCTATGGATAAAAAAAAACGTAAAGCTGGCAGCAAAGCTTGAAGAGACAAAGGCTAGAGAACAAAAGAGAGATGGACAATTTGATACCCTTCAAGTTCAGCTACAAAAGAGGATGAACAATTTAATCTCCTTCAAGGTCAGCTGGCCAATCTTCGTGATAATGGTGCTTTCCCCATTCCCCGGTCTCCTGTGCCTTCCCTGTATGCTAATCTTTCTCGTCGTGATCCTTCGAACCATGCCGACGATAAATGTTCTAGTAGTGAAGATGAAGATGATGCAATATAAAGCACTCATTGAATGGTGTGTATTGCTAAAAAAAGTCTTGAACTTGTTAATATTTAGTTGGGAATAGTTTTGAATGATAATTGTATTGTTGATATTATTTTGTTATTGAACATTTGTATAGTTGTTGTTGTTGTTATTAGCGTTGTTGTTGGTTAATTGTTGTTTTTGGTTATTTGTTGTTGTTGAGTTTTCAAATTATGGTTGAATGGCAGCAATGTAACATTGCTTCCATTATAAGATGTATATTGGTTTAAATTGGCAGGTGGTGTAGCTTAAAAGCAGACATATTCTGCCCAGTTTTTACTCAAAAAACCGCCTTCGGTCGGTCGGAAATATCAACAAAAAAAATCAGAAATTCAAAATTTCCGACCGAATTCGGTCGGAAATTTTGAATTTAAATTTATTTATTTTTTAATATACCAACCGATTTCGGTCGGTTTTTTTTTACAATTTACAAATAATTATATAATTAATATATATTTAAAATTGCGACCGATGTCGGTCGCTTTTGAGAAAATAAAAAAAAATTAATCAATACCGACCGAAATCGGTCGGTATATTTAATTTAGTTGTCAGTCAACACATTGAATATTCCGACCGATTTCGGTCGAAAATTTGCGACTGATTTCAGTCGGAACACCTTAGCGACCATTTATTTTCCGATTAATTAAAAACAGTCGGAAATCGGTCACTTTTAATCAATTTTTGATTGAAATCGGACGATTTTTCTGAACGAAATTTGACAGTTTTTTTAACAAAGAGTTATGCCTGGTCTGTCTATTATAAGATTATAATGTTGTAAGTAGGATGCCTCATACAGCAAGCTAAATTGGCGGTGACCAACTTCAATATGAATTGGAACATTATGGCCAAATGGGTTTGTTCCATTAGAACTATATTTACAGGCATTAATTTGTGATGAGACTTAAATGATAGTATATGAGTTAAAGCCTGGATGTGTTAATTGTTGTATAAAAACATGAAAAGGAAGAAAACACTCAAATTCCGAACAAACACGCATACTTATGCAGAAACTATACAGAATGAATCTTAGATCAAAGAATATTTCCATTAAAATAATCAAAAATCTCAAAGCTATATTATGATTCAAAAAGCCTTCACCATAAAATGAGATTGATGAAGTTGTATACAGACGACACAAAAGTTCAACAATCAAATAGGAGTACATAATTCTAATAGTGTGTTGGGCTTCAAGGGGCAACAGTCCTGTTATTATTGTAAAACTCATACCTAACAAAGAATGACTATCGCTTCTATCTACATTGATGACCCAAATACAATATTGCCAAGAAAATAAATAATAACAGTCTATAAATAAAATACTGAAAAAATTGTCCTCATTCTCTCCTCTCCTCTTGAAAGAAAAATCATTTTAAAGGAAATTATTTGCTATGATTTTCCTTTTTTTAATTGTTGCCTATCCAAACTCTCCTTGACTTAAAACAGTATTCACAAATAATCTGTATATCTCACGTCCACAGTTATTAATTAATACTTCTAAGTTCCTTAGGGTGAGCTCGCTAGCTATCAAGTTCACACTGAAACATATTGGGCGATGCAAAAGAATCCAAGTCACCAAAAATAACGTCATGCTCCTCAATAAAGCTACTCGACTCTTGGCAATCAAAGTACGTCTGAATATCATCGGGGAAGCTCCGCCGTGGCCTATCTGGCTCCGGTGGCGTCTCCGGATAGTCAACTGCCGATGTTCTTTCAAGCATTTCCTTGAACTTGGAAGATTGCAACAAAACCCCTAATGCAGATGAAGCCGTGGCGCTGACAGCTGGACATGGCAGCGCCATGGCTGTTGCATCTGAGTTCGAGCTTTGTTGTTGCTGTTGCTGTTGGAGGAAACTAAATTCCATCTCCTCTTTCGTGTTAGGCATGGAATGAATGTCATCAGCGTTAGGGTTAGGGTTTGGTTCGGTATTGTCACTAGGGTTGTTAATGGTAGTAATATTATTAGTTTGGTTGGAAGGACGCAGCCATTTGATATAACGGCTAAGGTCAAAGTTTGTAACTGCGTTTAACCCACGATATTCTATAGCTGCCATATCATAGGCTGTTGCTGCTTCCTCTTGAGTAGCTGCATGTGATCATTGCCGAATCAGAAATTTTAATAAGGAAATTCCAAAAAAATATGCAAAAATATCATACTTGATATTCAAACCTATATCCTAAAGTAATTTTCGAATCACATTTATGACTATAGTAGAAGTTTTTATGTCTACAAGATTCAACAATTTATATATATATATGTACATTAAAAAATATTTTTACCCAAATTGGCAGGCAAATTAAAAGGGATTTTGTTAAACCCCATATCAATAGGTAGCTCTGGGCTTGCATGCGATTTTACCATCCCAACAATTAAAAAAGGGCTAGGGAGGAGAAAAAGAAAGAAGTGATGTTGAGGGGTATTTTTGGGAATGATCCGATTAATTATAATATACGTATTTAATTCTAGAAACTTATTTGCATGAGAAATTGGGTGAGACGTTGAAAAATGAAGACATGGGGCATGTGTTGTGAAATCTTAAATAGTCGCAGACCTAGCAGTTGAAAGTTGGTGATCTATATACCCAACAACCAACTATATTCAATTCTTTTCCTTGCCTAATCTAACTTCGTAGCTGTTTTCCCTCACTTATTTGACTTATTTTTTTCATCCATGCCTATAATTTTTACGGCTACACTAACTAAAAGAGGCCCTCAATTTGTAACTAAGCATAAATGTATTCATTTGGCCATACTAATACTGACAAAGAAGTGTACATGGTAACGACTACATATAGTGACATGTGGCAATGATCATGCTTATTTCTTAAGTGCAATTAAGAATAACATCGCAACACTTGGATTGATTTAGGGGCAAATGCTTTTGAAAATGATGTCTTTATAAGGTTGTTTAGGTAAGCGACCAAAATATAGTATTAATTTTGGAGCACTACCCTCAACTTGCCAAACTTGTTTAAACTGTCTGCCTTTCTTATCCGAAACTTTTCATTTAAGCCGGAAACATCAATTTAGGAGGAAGGACTAAATTTTAATTTTAATTTTTTGTTTTTTAGGAGTTGGGTTAAATTGTAAGAGGCAAGATAGTAAATATATAGAATACAACTTTAAATAATAGGAAATACGTTCTAGTAAGAATCTCCTACGTACCATATGTTCCGAGGTAGAGATATTTGTTGCCAAACACCCTTCCAATGCGAGCCTCCCATCTTCCATTATGGTGGTGTCTAAAATCAAAGGTAAATTATACTTAGAAGAAGATCACCATTGAACACGTAATAGATTTTAATATAAGCATCCCAAGGATGTGATCAAATGATCAATAAATTGGATGCAAATTCTGAAGACTAAGGTTCAATTATATCTTACAGCAGAAACAATATTAGATGATTTTTTACTATCTGCTTAAGTGTTAATGGACATAATTACTTGATATTGTGATGGTATGAGACAGCAAGTACCCTGTATAATAGTAAATGTACGAGCAAGTTAATTCCTACACCAACATTATCAATATGTCTATATAATAGAATTCAACTCTTCTTGTGATGAACTACATACGAGTTGATGTACCGGAGTGTTGCAAGTATATGGATGGAAGAAACGTGAAGCATTTAAGAAGAGACCAAAGTTGTTCCACGTACGACCAATAGGACATATTTAGATGCCACATTCGCATGAAGGATGGGAAGGGGAGAAGACTCCATATCAGTGCATGAGCATGGTAGAAACTAGAGAGGCAACATGGGCATCTTAGTACAACTTTTGACATTTTCAAGCTTCATTTATTATTCCATCCGTCGTCGTGAACCTATTTCATTTTTAGTCCGTGCCAAAAAGATAATCACTTTTTTTATTTGGAAATAATTTACCTTTATACAATGATTTATAGCCACATAAAATATATTTGCCTCATTTGACACCACAAGTTCAAAAATTTCTCTCTTTTCTTAAATTCCGTGTCCAAGGAGTATGTTTTACCCCCCTCCCCAACTCAAAAACATTACTCGTAGCTGTCAAATGCATGCCAATTATTCCCTTTTTCCTCCCAACAGTTCGAATCTATATCCTTGGACTTGCGAAGAATATCTTCTTTTTCCTTCTTCCCTATTTTTTTTTGGGGGGGGGGGGGTGGGGGGAGAGGGGGGGGGGATGGGGGGAGAGGATGACCAGCTTGTAGCTTTTATGAAAAGCAGCATTTTTAGGTCATGAACATTTTTGCTGCAAGTATTAAGGTCAAACATTTCTCGAGGATACTCTAAGCTGAGGCATATATAAGTGCTAGTAGAAGTAATTTAATGGTACGTAGCTGGGGAAAATAATGGGTACTATACTTAATTGACACAAGGAGCTACACGTTCTCCATCAAATGATTTTGTACTGAGCATTCAGTGTATATATCAAGAAATTTAATTTGTACTTGTGCTATGAAAATGAACATTTAATTTTTCTCTAAGATGTGGATTAATTACCTTGCTACGCCTCTATATTTTGATACTCCCCTTGAAAAACCACTGCTTTTTCTGCAAATATATATATATATATATATATCATGAATAAGAAATTCATTAGCTAACTATGTAAAAAATTATGAAGGGGAGGCTTTTCTTTCTTTTATTGGGCATAAAAATGTACCTTCTCAGAGAACCAATATATTCTTCTTTTGATTGAGCTTCCATTTCCTTTAGCTCTTTTTCATACGTCAAAACCTATATTTTAAAATAAAAGAACTGAGATTAGACAAGGTTCAAAAATTCTACATTACCGAGGAAATTAAAACTCAAAGATATGCGTCCAGATTAATTACGGGGAAATTAAGGATGGTGTCTTGACCCCAATACTTCAATGCCGCCAAATCATATGCATGTGCAGCTGCTTCTTCATCATCGTAAGCCCCTGAGAAAAATTAAAATCCAGAAAAAATCCATTGAATTCAAAATCTCAGTTGTAAGTTACAGTTAAAGGTCATGACATTTGCAATATAAGTTACTCCTATTAAATTGGTGGGCCGTGCGTCGGCATAGTCTTAATTTGAAAATGACATGTTCATGATAATATTGAGAAAAAAAATTAGAATGATAACGATAGAAACTTACCCAAATAAACTGCATTTTAATCGGATTTTGTGATAAGCACGATTTGCGCCAGCGCAACCAAAGTATAGACGCCAAAACAAAAAGGGAACTTTCCATCAATAAAATGTAGCTCAACAACATCATATCTAAAAAAAAATTAAAAAAAAAAAAAAATTGCTGAACCTTGTCTTCCTTTTTTGTTCTGAGTTTCGTTCCAGCAATTTTTATCCCATAAATGAGCTTCATATCGGCCCGTCCACCGGTGCCTATATATGATCAGAACATTAGTGTGAAATAAATGAAATTAAATAACGCAATAGTAATAATTTTAGAGAAAATATATTCTAATACCGAGTGACTCCTCTGTAAATGGAGCTACGTTGTGGAGGAGAGTCTCTGGGAACACTCTTACGTGTTCGTTTCGCTTTGCCATCACTTTTATTACTAGAAGAAGACGAAGTAGTAGTAGTAGTACCATTCTTCTGATTCGACTTTGAGGTTTTCGCCATGAAAGATTGTATAGGAAAAAACAGAGCTCGTTTAAATTAGGAATGAGTCCTCCAATAAGAAAGGGGAATTGGATGGATATATACAAAAATCGGAGTAATATAATAAGGGGAAAATTAAATTAAATTAGAAGAGAAGGATCGAGGAAAAAGGAAGGTGGAAAAATAGAGGAGGAAAGCCGGCGGAGGAAATGGTGGTTTATTTGCGGATGGCCGTCTCGTCTTTTGTCTTCACTACTGTTACTTGCCCTTTCTATTTCTCTCTGTTTTATCTGCTCCCTCTCTTTCGTATATTCTTCAGATTGATTTGGCCTTTCCGCTTTTTCTGCCTTGATTTATATATCCTTTTACTCAATCAGACTTTCCTATTCCTATTTAATTCTTTCTTTTCTTCCTTTTTCCTATTTAAATTTTAGGTTAAAAATTAGGTGCAGCATTTTAGCTCCACCAAAAATCCTCCCTTTTATCTTTTCCTTAGTACTAATATAAATATATATATATATATATATATTTATGGTCGGGAAAAAAAAGTTTCTCATCAATCCGATGAATATATGATATATAAATCATAATTAATTAATATACATTCTTAGTTCTCACATTAATTTATCGCATAACTATGATAAATTAGTATGATTAGAGGTAAACATAGAAAGCCTTAAGTTTCTACCGTTTATCATCCACTTTGGTCTAGAAAAGAATTTTGAAAATAAATAAATTGAAAGAGTATAACCTAATTAGGTTGCGAATAGATTCAAACTTGTAATACTGCAGTCTAATAATAGCATATGGGCTGCTTCTGCATGGACAACCCCATCTTTTTGGAAAATTTGAATAATGAGTTGCAACGAGGATAATTTGGAAGAATAAATTTGAAATATTAAAGTATATCAAAATAGACCGAGCATATATTACTGTCCGTTTAATATTTTTTCTTGATTCGTTTCTCTTCCTTACTAAACTTATGCTATGATTCTTTTAGTTTCCAGCAGAATTTCCTCTTGCCATTTTATGTAGTGTCGTTTCTAAATAACAGCGTTGCTATCCGAGCTATATATAAAAAATTAGAATGTTTTTGGAAATCCATGTTGCATTAAATAAGTAAATCCAATAAAAGAAAATGCATCGAAAGGGGAAAATAAATAATTAGGGAGTGAACAAAGGACATCCAGAAGAGGAAACCAGTAAAGTTGAAAGTGAAATAAACATGTTGAAACAAAATGCAAGAAGCATGAAAATATGAGGACTAAATTTGATATAAAAGAAAAATAGCTGCCAAGATTTTAAAGATCCATTAATCAAAGTTAGTTGTAGCGTTTGGGGGTGCAAGTAAAGTAGGATCACCTACTTATAACTAGCCACTCCCTATTAATTCCGTATGACTCCTGAATTATTAAATTACTTAGCAAATCTCCAATTAACCAATAATTTGGGGACCCCTCGGATTCCTGCTACTATAGGGTTGATACAAATGTCCCCTTACTAATTTGAGCTAAGTACTATTAAACTGTTTCAACGAGAAAATGGGTGTTTAAAAAAAATGTAGTGATCTATCACGTGTTCCTCATCAAAATAATTTTTACACAAATAGCATATCAGATTCATTGTTTATATTTTCTAGCCAGTATACAAAGTTTATACATTAATTATATACAGTTGTATACATATTATATATGAATTATGCATATATTATACATATTCCAGTTATATTTAGCTTAAGTGATTTGGTGGACGGCTTATCGGATTAATTCTTCAAATTCTTAAACACAAGTTACCTTAAAGCTAAAGCCAAGAGTAACTGGTGTCCATAGGCATTTTTTGGGCTTCAGATGAACAATCCAGTGATTCAAATGTTACTACTATAACTTAAACCTTAACCAGAGTGTGACTCCAGCCCAGTCCAACAAAGGAAAGCAGCTGGCCTACTAGTGTTACTAAAGAGAATCGGCCCACTTACCCACTTGTACATTTACCTGTATTTTATATTTTTTACTTGTATTACTTGTGTTCTTTAATTTTTAGATACCTGTAAATATAAAAGACCATTATCTATAAAATGAATTAGTTTTTGGTCAATAGTAAATTTGATCGGCTCATATTTTCTCTCGAACCTTCTGTATCTCCTTTCTCTCTTCTCTCGATGTTAGGGTTTACCCTTCATTTGTTCAGCCATAGCTGGTCTGTGTACTAAGTTAACATGGTATCAGAGCAGGGATTTAGATCCCTCTCGTCATGAGCTTTCTTGCGATTGTACCCTTGTCGGAATTTTTTCTCGTTTTGTTTTTGGTTGAGGTCAGAGGTAGTTGAAGCGGTACTGTATTTTTCGCCAGAGAAATTTGGAACTTCTCAACGTCGATCTTGGTTTGAGATACATCTTTTCTGAAATTTTGGTTTTCACGAAGGTGCTATTACATTTGGGTGCAAAAATCATGCCTAGGTTTTGCGATTAGATGAGACCTTACTTCTTCGGGTTTTCAAAAGAAGGTTGGTATATTCTCACCTATCTGCATGTATTGATTTTCTATTAATTGCAACTCTGTTTTACCTCTGTTTGTTATCAGTCGAATTTTATCTCTAGTACTGTGAATTCGGTATAATTGGATATAAGAATGGGTAATATATTGAATAATGATGATGTGTCTCGGACTTCTGATGGTTTTATTCCTTTCTCACTGGATCCATCTCACCCTCTCTATATTCACCCGTCTGATAACCTTGGTAGCCAATTGGTGTTTGTGCCATTCAATGGGTCTGGGTTTGTACTTTGGATAAGTAGTATGGTGACTTCTCTTTCTGCAAAGAATAAATTAGGGTTAGTAGATGGTAGAGTCTCTCAGCCCACATCAGATTCCCCTTACTATGTGTATTGGAAAAGATGTAATGATATGGTCAATGCCTGGATAACAAATTCAGTATCTAGAGAAATTGCTACCAGTGTGATGTGTTTTAAGACTGCCAACGAAGTCTGGAAAGACATCAATGATAGGTTTGGGCAGTCAAATGGGTTTAAGTATATTCAACTTCAAAGGGAAATTCATTCTACCACTCAAGGGTCTTCTGACATAGCATCTTATTTCACAAAGATAAGAAGCCTTTGGGATGAGCTACATTCCTCATATGTAGGACCTGTATGCTCTTGTGGTGCCCTGCCCAAGTTTATAGAGGATCAACAATTATTCCAATTCCTAAATGGTCTAAATGAGTCCTATTCAACTGTAAAAAGTGCTATTATGATGATGAACCCTCTTCCACCAATGAGCAAGGCTTATTCCCTTCTACAACATGATGAGAGTAAAGGGAAGCTCATTCTTCTGTCCCAAGTCTTTCTGGATATTCATCCTCCTTTCTAGTTTCTAATGGTTCATCAAATAGGAACAAGACTTTCAGTCAAAAGGTAAATTTTGAGTCCAGGAGGCCTAACACAAAGACAAATGTTACCGCCTCCATGGATTCCCTCCAGATTTCAAGTTCATAAAGAACAAGAAGTCTGCTTCATGTGTCCAAACTGAACATTCTCTCACTCCCTCTACACCTTTGCATGCTGCTCCAACTTCACAGTTTCCTGAGTCATCAGCTCATGGCTTTACTAAAGAACAGTACCAACATCTCCTAGCTCTATTTCAGCAAGCCCAACTATATTATGGGTCAACTCATCTTGATTCTACTGTGGAAAACACATACAGGTGCAACTAACCATATGACTCCACATAAATACTTACTCTTTAATGTAAAACCTTTACCTAAACCATTCCTTGTCACTTTGCCAAATGGATATAAGGCCAAAGTAGTTTCCACTGGATCTTTACATCTCAGACATGATATGGTCTTACTTCATGTCCTCCTTGTTCCTTCCTTTCAATTTAATTTGATTTCTGTCCACCAACTCATTTGTCAATTAGATTGTTTAGCTTTATTTACCAAAACAATTTGTTCTTTACAGGTCCCTCCTCTGAAGAGGCCACTGGAAATTGGTAAGGCTGCAGGGAGGCTGTATTACCTATATCCAGATGCTGATCTTTTTCCTGTTACATCCACTTCCATATCTGCTTCTCATTTATCAGTTAGTTTACCTGTTTCAGTTCCTTCTATTATTGGTCATGTAGTAGATCATGTTGTTGATATTGTATCTTATAATCACGCATCTACCTCTAATAAAGTGGATTTATTTTGGCATCAAAGATTGGGGCATATGCCTTTCCACAAAATGAAATCCATTATATATTTGTCTGATAAAATATCACCTAAACAATCTTTCTTGTGTTCTATTTGTCCAATGGCTAGACAACAAAGACTGTCCTTTCCTGAAAGTGTTATATATTCTACTGTCCCATTTCAATTAGTCCATATTAATATTTGGGGCCCTTATAACACTAAAACTTAAAATGGATTCAGATACTTCTTGACCATAGTATATGATTATACAAGGGCTACTTGGACTTACCTTCTTTCTTGTAAAAGCAATGCACTTTCCACCATCAAGGCTTTTACAGCCATAGTCAAGGTGAATTTCAAATCCTCTATTCAAACTTTTAGATCAGACAATGCTCTTGAACTTGGGGGTAGTTTTGAAGGAACTCATTTCTTTAATAGTGAAGGGATTTTACACCAAACTACCATTCCACACACTCCTCAACAGAATGGAGTCTTAGAAAGAAAGCTTAAACACCTACTTGAGGTTTCCAGAGCTTTCTTTTCCAATCTAACGTTTCTTCCAAATATTGGGGTGATTGTGTCCAAACTGCAACTTACCTCATCAACAGAATACCTTCATCTGTCATTCAGAACCTTTCACCCTATGAAAAATTGCATGGAATTCCTCCATCCTATGAACACCTCAAGTCATTTGGGTGCTTATGTTTTGCCACATCTCCCAAACAAGGGAGAGATAAATTTCAGTCTAGGGCCATACCTTCTATTTTTTTGGGTTATCCCTGTGGAAAAAAAGGATATAAACTTCTTAACATTTCTAATCACTCCATTTTCTTTTCTAGGGATGTTGTTTTCCATGAACATGTGTTTCCCTACAAGTCTGATTCTTCTCCTATTCTGTTTCCTTTGTCTACTCCTGGTTCTGTTGATGTTATGCCTAGTTCTCATTATCACTCTCCTGGAGTGATTCTTCTTCTTCATCCAACCTTTCTTCTAGTTCAGCTGCTAGTTTTCCTACCCTATTTTTCCCTTCCCTTCATCATTCTCTAGTCTCTCTACCTACTTCTTCCTCTTATCCTTCTTCCTCCTTCAACTAATCCTTCATTAATTCCCCTAAGGAGATCTTCTAGACAAGTTTTACAGCCTGTTTATCTTAAAGACTATGTTTGTTTAGCTGTACTCTCACCTGCATCTACACCACCTTCCAAGGTATCTTCTGTTGATTTGCACATGCATGAGCCTCGGTTTTACCAGCAGGCTTCTTCCAATCCTGCTTGGCAAGAGGCTATGCTAAAGGATTTCAAGCTCTTGAGGAAAATCAGACATGGGAGATAGTGCCTCTTCCTCCTCACAAAAAGGCTATTTCTTGTAAATGGGTGTATAAAATTAAGCAAAAAGTTGATGGGTCTATTGAAAGGCATAAATTAAGACTAGTTATAAGGGGTGATTCTCAACAGGAGGGTATTGACTTTACAGAAACTTTTTCACCTGTTGTTAAGCTCACCACTATCAAATTCTTATTAACTCTAGCTGCCAAGAACAAGTGGACTGTTTTTCAGCTTGATGTTAATAATGTGTTTTTATATGGTGATCTCCATGAGGAGGTCTACATGAAGGTATCCCCTGGTCTTGATATCTCTGGTTCTTCTTCCTCTTCCTCTTCCTCTCCTTTGGTTTCCAAACTCAAGAAGTCCCTATATGGTCTTAGGCAATCATCCAGACAGTGGTTTTCCATACTGTCTGAAGCTTTGCTCTCCAAAGGCTACATTTCAAGTCTCAATTATTACTCCTTATTCACCAAATCTACTTCTGATTCTCTGGTTGTGTTAGCTGTCTATGTTGACGATATTCTGTTTGCTGGAAATGATCTATCTGAAATGCAGTCCTTGAGGTCTTATTTGGATGCCACTTTTAAGATCAAAGATTAGGGTTTAGTTCATTATTTTCTGGGGTTGGAGATCTCTCTTCATCCTTAAGGATACATTATGAGTCAACACAAATTCACATTTGATCTTCTCTTTGAGTTCAATTGTCAACATTTTTCTTCTGTCTTGACCCCCTTGGATCCTTCTGTCAAGCTCTCTATGGACATGGGGGAGCCTACCTCTGATCCTAGCTTATATAGACGCTTGATAGGAAGCTGAATTTCTTTCAAAAAACCAGACCTGATATATCTTTTTCAGTCCAACATTTGAGTCAATTTCTACAAAAGCCTCAAGTTCCTCATATGATGGCTGTTTTACATGTCCTTCGATATCTCATGAAAGATCTTGCTCATGGTGTTCTCCTATCCAGCTCTTCAGATTTTTCACTTCTAGCATATTCTGATTCTGAATGGGCTTCTTGTGTGATGTCTCGCAAATCTGTTCGTGGATATTACATTACCCTTGGTGGCAACCCTGTTTCTTGGAAGAGCAAAAAGCAGCCTACCATTTCTTTGTCCTCCGTTGAAGTTGAATATCGGGCAATTCACAAAGCAACTGCTGAAATTTCTTGGTTGGTTCGCCTTTTGGGCGATCTTGGTTTACATATTACCAGCCTAGTTTCTGTGTTTTGTGACTCACAGACTGCTTTACACATGGCTAAGAATCCTATTTTCCACGAGCGTACAAAGCATTTTGAGATTGATTGCCACTATATCCGCCAATGTTTGACTTCTGGTTTGCTTTCTCTTCATTATGTTTCTTCCTCGGATCAATTAGCTGATATTATGACCAAGGCTCTCACTGGGCAGCCTCATCATGAGCTTCTTTCCAAGCTTGGTGTGATATCACCCTCAAGCTTGAGGGGGGGGGGGGGGGGGGGTGTTAACCAAAGTGTGACTCCAGCCCAGTCCAACAAAGGAAAGCAACTGGCCCACTAGTGTTACTAAAGAGTAACCGGCCCACTTGCTCACTTGTACATTTACCTGTATTTTATATTTTTTACTTGTATTCTTTAATTTCCAGATACCTGTAAATATAAAAGACCATTATCTGTAAAATGAATTAGTTTTTGGTCAATAGTAAATTTGACCGACTCATATTTTCTCTCGAACCTTCTGTATCTCCTTTCTCTCTTCTCTCAATGTTAGAGTTTACCCTTTATTTGTTCCGCCATAACTGCTCTGTGTACCAAGTTAACAAAACCACAGTGCTAGGAATTGAGACGTTTTTTATAATGAATTGCTGATGGGGTTTCCAATGAACTTTCTGTGATACACAAGTTATAATTCTAGTTGTAAATTGTAATGTTACGGTTTGAATTATATTATCATCCTATTTACAAATGGTCAGCTATGTTTATATTTATTAAAACAAGAAGAAGAAGGTGCAGCAGCAGCTACTGAGATAGAAAATATTTTGTTTTGGGCTCCTTCTAGGACCATAAGGCCCATATCTTTAATGTTAGCTTTTCTTTACTTAACTAGACGAGGAAAGACCCGTATACGGGCCCAATATTATAGTTTTAAAATTATTATTTGTCGAGGTTCTATTAATTTTTTGATAAATAAATTGATCATTTTTATATTCATTTACGGATAGAGAATGATATTGGGGATCACAATTTATAATTAGTTTATTTTAATAATTTACTTAAAATTAAACTATAAATTATAATCTGTTTAAATTGCTCCAATTAACATAAAAAGACTACGTGCTGTAATACTCATTTTTAACATCCACATCAAACATAAACATCAAATTGAAAATTTAATTTCAATGGTATTATTTTCCTATTTGAATATTTTACAAGAGAATACATTAAAGCTACAATTGTCATCTATATTAACAAATTTTCTAAAATAAGAAGCTTACCAATATATTTGTAAACTATTCTTGAATACATCCAAATTGGTTTCACAAGAGTTTCAACAGTGGGAACAATCAGCTACTTGATGAAAGTTAACACGAACAACATCATTCTTTAAATACGATAAACGATGAAAAAACCTTACTATTGATTTTACTTCATGTTTTGTATACAACAAAATCAAGAGAAATTTTTAGTACAATAAATAAAGAGAGCTTCCAAGGGGACTCACACTCATAAAGAGGCAATTTACTACTTCAAACAAAGAGAATCAAAGACACTAAACAAATATTAACATGATATAAATTGTAGTAATTCAATATAGTAGTTCAAATTATATTTTATTATAATTCGTTTAAAATGATGTTAAATAGTGATAAAATATAAAACATTTGATAGAAGTCTATATAAATTATTATAGGGATTTTATTTTTTTTCTTAATTAAGGAGATAAGAGAAGTGCTTTTATTTTTCTATAGATTTTCCATATGTTAATTCTCATAATACTTTAAAACACTATGAGAAAATACGAAAATCTTGTAAATATTTACCAATATCTTCTTTTGTTGCACTATTATTTTAAAAAATAAGTTTACTTTCTCTGTGAAAACTTCCAGTCGACAAAACCAAAATTAATAATTTTACCAAATGAGAAAAACGAATGTTTCAAATCATTATTTGCATGCAGCACTCTCCATAAAAGTAGTCTAATCAACATGGAGCAACATTTAAAAGATTGTTATAGTTATGGGAATGTGGATCCCACATGTATAAATGATAGTTAGCATTTAAGAATTACAAACAAAGTATGAATTTTTTTGAAATGATATATATGCCCTTGGTCGACCATCTTTTTTTCTCTATATAATAGAAAAAGTATATACAGGGTACCCATTTAATATGTATCTACTACTTGAAAAAAGTTTAACTGGCACTCAAAGTAAGATAACTTCAGACAAACGACTACTTTTCTCTTTTTCCTCATGCTCATCCTCCTCCTCCTTATTCTTCTTAGTTGCTGCAAAAATAAAGGTGGTGGTGAATTTATATGGTATTAGTGTTGAGCAGGTGTAAGGTGTTTTAACGGTAGTGAGCTGCTATGGGCTCCAAACTGCTTATGGTTTCTCCTGCTTCTTCTTAGTTGCAAATGAGTTTGTTAAATTTATCGTTATTTTAACAAATTGATAATGGAGTTTGTTCCTTATAATATTTGAAAGTTATATTTCAATTTGAGCTCATTTAAAGTAGATTTGGACATTGAATCGCGTGTTAGATTGTTGAAATTCGAAAAACAAGATTATATTTTTGGGCAATTAACACTTCTAACTAATTAGTCTTTAGTCAATGTAAAAATTTAGCTTCAGTTCAAACATTAGTCTTAACTGCATTTTAAGTATTCTTTCCGTTTCAATTTAGATAATACACTTTCCTTATTAGTCCGTTCAAAAAAGAATGACACATTTCTACAATTGAAAATAATTTAACTTTAAATTCTTCATTTTATCTATTTTACCCTTAATGAGAAGTTTTTATAACTACACAAATGTCATGGCCCCACAAACTTTTATCCCTTAAGTTTTTAACACCATAAGTTTCAAAAATCTTTTTTCTTCGTCTTAAACTTCGTACCGAATCAAACTGCCTCATTTAATTTGAAATGGATAAAGTATAATTTTTGCATTTAGACTAAATTATCTTAAGTGCATGCAAAAATTTGGCTATCTTAAGTACAATTTTAACACTTTGAAGGTTACACTATATAACTTTAGATACGATTGTTTAAAGTTTGCACTGCCCGAGGGGAGAGCTTCAGACGCAAACATTACCCGAATTTTGTTAACTTCGTGTTTGAAGTTTGTATTGTCGCGAGGAAAACTTCAAACGCGAAAACTATCTAAAATTTCTTATTTCCGTAATGAGTAAAGTTATAATTTTTTTATGCAATACAAGTATAAGTTTAACGATGACCCGAAAATTGGATATATCTACACTTCCTCCTTTCTTTACGGCCTATCACAAGGGACATTTGCGTTTGCACAAATTGGTCCCCTATTCTGACTCCGTTAATTCAGTGGTTAAATTCATTTGCAAAAAGAAATATTTGTCTAGCTATTTAAAAAGTGAAATTTAGCTAATTTGACTTGGACATAAATTAAAGTCCGGCTTCAAACGCAAACTATAGGGGAGCTAGGTCAATATTAAGATTAGCCAACCCTAAACTACCCACAACCCCCACCGGAAAAGAAAGAAAAAATTGCGAGAGAAATGGCAAGGTAGCCACGTCCCTTTTAAATAGTGGGAAAATTGGTCATTTAATAAGTAGATGTTTAAATGAAGCTAGTGTTTACCCTTTCCGATGACAAGCGGCGTGGTTGCGTTCGGTCCTCAACTCCATCTTGGATTCCACGTGTCATTCTCTTAGTCAACCTGTGTCATATCATATTTTACCTTATACAGATTAGTACCCCTGCTTTCCGGTGACATAACTTTGTTTTACTGGAAGTTGGTAGAAACACCTTTTTGGCGGCTATAACTCCATTTGAAGGTTTTTGACAGTTGATTAGACGCACGCCTCTCCGCATTTAATGTCCTGAACATGTGTCATCCCATGATTCAACACAACTTTTGTCGATTATCAAGGTAATCATGGACATGAATTTAGCCGCCAAAATTTTACTTATATGCAACTCCTTTTTTCCTTTGCGTTTCACAATTGCTTGAGCTTCTAATTTGCATCCTTATTTTCCATCCCTTCTCTAATTATTTTCAAACACAAAATCTTTTCCTTCTTCTTTTCTAATGTCTTCTTCATCTAAACGTGTTGGTTCTACGAAGAGCAAAAACAAAATCTAGGATTATGTTTCTCCCTTAGTGGGCTCTATCATCCCAGGAAGGCTTAGTACTTTGAAGGATTTTGAAGAGAAATTTCCTACTGCTAACCCTTGTACATGGGCTGTTAGTAGGTACCCTTCTTCCATTCATCCTTCCAGTATCTCGGTTGTGAAGGAGTACTATCGCTACCCTGAGTTAGATATTATTGCTCCTGATCTATCGGAGCGAGTGACCCTTCCCAAGGAAGGTTTTACATATTTTTTCATGTATCCCTTCACTTTAGGTGCGGTTTCTTTGAGCAGAGAGCTTGATTCCGTTATTGCGGAGTTTTACCTTCGCTACCAGGTGTGCTTGGCACGGGTAAGTCCTTCACTATGGAGGACGATCGCCTGCCTTTGACGTTTGTGCCAAGAAACTGGAGAGGAGCTAACCTAGCTCATATGATGAATCTCTATTCCACCAAAATCTTCCGCGGGGGAATGATAAACCTTTGCAAGCGTGACCACCGTGCTTTGTTGTCTAGCATGGATGATGATAATGACCATGAGTAGATGGAACCGTTCGTTGCAGTTACCACTGAGAATATCATTCCGACAACGGCTTCATCCTTTCCGGTTGCTTGGAACCGCTCTCGTAAGTTCCTTGTATAATATTCTCTTTACTAGATTTTATTCTGTGGTCATATCATCTCTTCACCTTTTGCATGTTTCAACAACTCGATGGATCCCACCAGTGGTGGAAAGTTTAGACCGGTGGGTTCAAAAGATCTTGGACATCACAATGCCCGAAACCCATTTATGGAAAGAACTATCCCATAAGTACGGGTGGAAGGCCAAAAATTATGGTAACTTTAATTTACCTTGCTTTTATTTTTTGTATATGAAGAACTTGGTTGAACCCTTATGACTTGTTCACGAAATTAGGTCTACCTGCGGGCTCTGTTGTTTTCCCTGAGGAGGTCATTTTGGCTGATCCTGCTGACGCGGCGAGGCTGCTTCAGGAAGCACTTACTCGAACAGGTATCTCTGGGCATGTTTCGAGTGAAATTATGGAGTCCCTGATTGGAGGATAAACAAGCAAAGAGAAGACGTTCCTCCGTGGCCGGGGAAAAGAATAAAAGGGCAAAGATTGATGTCCCCGAGTCATCTCCGGTGGCGATGATGGCTGGTCCTCCTTCCGAACCGGCCATTGACACTGTGATGATCGATGATGATGAAAAAGCTAGTGATGCGGGACATAGAAGGCGACGATACTCATAATCTCAACAGGATGCTCGACGTGTTGAGATGATTGCACCAACTGAAGACGACGTCTCGAAACTTTGGGGGGAATCTGATTTAGTAGAATATGCCAACTCTCGCTTCCGGGCCTCAATTCCTATAACCGTTGCTGCGGGGCTGAGTACCCGGCCCGTGCCATCTTTGGTTGGCGAGCATCAAACAACTAGCACTGCATTTGATGCAGCTGCTTCTCACTCTTCAATTCCATCAGCTTCATCTCCACCTTCACCCCTACCAACAACTGCTATATCATTTCCATCTTCATCTACTCTTCCACCAGCAGTTGCTACTCATCTCCATCGGCCGCACCTAAGCATGAAGAAGGTCTTCCACAGACCCCAATTCATGGGAATTTGGGGCAAAATTTTGTTTCCCCTTTTGAAGATCCACAAAAGAGGAGGAATATTACTCTTTTAGTCTCTACAGGGTGCAACTTTCTACCCCGGTCGGTGGAGCTTGCTAATTACCTGAAGCCTTTGGCTTCAGAAAAGGAATGGAAAAAGATTCAGACACTCTCGGGGGAGTGTTTGTTGAAAAATTCTATGCATAACAAGGTGGTTGTACGTTCCTTCCTTCCTCTCTTATTTCTTTTTCTTTTGGAGGAATGTATTCTAAGTTTTACCTCTTCCTGTTTTGTACGCCAACTTTCTTGCTTCTGAGGACCTTCAAAGGCTGATTTGTGGGAAAGAATAACTTACTTCTGTATGGGATCGGCTTTTGGCGGAAAGGGACCAGACTATTCTCCGTCTCTCAGAACTGGAAACCAAGGCTACTTAGGCCATCATTTTGGAGGTTCGTTTACAGCAAAGTGAGCACGAAGTGGTAACCCTTAGCCAAGAAAGTGGGATGCTGAGGGTTAGATTTGATGAAGCCAAGGCCAAATGGGCAGAAGTTCACAATGTCGTTCTTGCTGCAACCGATCGTGAGGCTGCCTCCGCGGAAAGATTGGTTAACTTGTAAGCAGCCTTAAATTCCAAAAGTAAAGAGCTTGCTTCCGTGGAGGCAAAACATGCCCAGTTGGAAAAGAAGTACAGGAAAACTATCGAGCATAATAGGCTCTTTAGTTTAACTGTCCGCGAGCTCAACGTCAGCCTCAAATCTGCTAGGTCTGCCAGGGAAAACCTTTCTGCCAAGGTTACTCAACTCAAAGAAGAACTTAAGCGCCGAGCGGCTTCCCTCATTGTTGAAAAAACTTATTCCATGTATAACATGAGGAGAAAAACCTTGGAAGAGGCCAAAACTGGCATCATTGACATATATGCCGAAATTGCTAAGGCCCAAGAGCTTGAGTTGGCTGCAAAAAATGGACTCCTAGTGCAGTCTGACGCTCCAGGTTCTTCTAATTCCGGTTTTGAGTTTTCGTAAACTGAAGAGGGATCAGAAGGTGATGATGCCTAGACCAAGCTGGGGAGAATGTTGAGCCATCGATGGAACCATCTACTTCTCCCGGGGATGCAGATACTTCTCTTCCTCCTGGTTCAGGAGACGCTACAATTTAGCTTTTTTCTTTCTTTTACCATTTTGTACTTTTATCAATTTGGTGAATCCTTGTAAATAAAGACTTTTTTTTTTTGCTCAAGTATCATTTGAGTCTTACTTTCATTTGAATATTTATGCAAGCCTTTAATATTTGCACTTGCTCAAGTATTCTGCGCATGTTGTTCTGTTCGCGCTTTATTATGTGTAATCACGGATGCCTTTTCTTCGAAGTAATTTAGTTTCGAGTATTATTCCTTTTATGTGAGAGTTTTCATGATTATTTGCGCAAGTTTGCTTTTTGCGTCCTTTTCGTATGCGACTTTGGGTGTATTTTTTCCTCGATGGCATTTTAGATTCTGGGCATTGATTCTTCCGGAATCAACCCTTTAACGTGAGGATTTTTATAAGAGTGGGCGCTGTTATGTTTACGGTGATCTTGAAGAGGACGTCTCCTGTTCATTACGGCACTAACATTTGAAGTATTTGTTTAACTTTCAACCGACAAAGTTATCTCATCGTTCAGACAATAAAGAAGATAAAAGCAAAGGGATTTCATTTTATTCCTTCTATTTTCAAAGATTACATAAGCATTTTTCTATGCAGAAAAGAAATTCCCATTACTTGTGGCTATCTTGTACAACTTGTTTCTACGGGGCTGGCTGCGCAGTCCCCGGTCTCGATGATGCATTTTGTTGCCAGATTTTTGTTCCCCGATTGACGTGGCAGTCATTGTTGCCGTTATTACATCAGCATTCCCCCCAGTGTTTGAATGCGAAGAATGTGAAATGAAACACTAGAAATCTTGTATCTTCGAATGTTCCACCAATGCATTGCTAGGTAATCACTTCACTCGACAACATATCTTGTTTCCCCTTAAGAATCCATGCTATTGAGCGAATGAATACCTAACGGTCCTTTAGTGGTTTGTGCTCCTGAACGGTCGAGTAATCCCTGTTAGTTAGCAAAATTATCTTCCCAGTGGGAATTTGCTATGGAACCAAAGATTATCTAATCGTCCCCGAGTTGAATCTTGTTCGTCTGCCTTGCTATTAAAGGTCTTATTTCTGCTGTCTTCGTAGTATGCTTTCTGTCGTTGCCTCGTTAAAAACCTTACTAGAAAAACCCAATTGGGACAAAAACTTAACAAAGGAAAAAATAGTGCAACACATACTTTCTATTTGTGTGTTGTTCATCAATAGTAATACCTTTTGAGGTGAGCCACGTTCCAGTTGCTGGGAAACTTGTCTCCATTCTGATTCCCCAACTCGTATGAACCTTTCCCCGTGACAGCCAAAATACGGTAGGGACCTTCCCACGTTGGACCTAGCTTTCCTGCATTGAGCTCCCAGGTTTTTTGGGTTACTTTCCTTAGAACCAAGCCTCCTACTTTGAAGAAACGGAAGTTGGATCTTCGATTGTTATATCGCTCCATTCTCTGCTTTTAAGCTGCCATTCTTACATGTGCCAAGTCCCTGCGTTCCTCGAGCAGTTCCAAGTTTATTAGCATCGCTTCATTGTTCGACTCTTCATTTGTTTGAGAATATCTCAAAGTGGGTTTTCCTACTTCAACAGGGATTAAGGCTTCAACACCGTATACGAGGGAAAAGGAGTTTTCCCTGTAATTGATTTGGCCGTTGTTCTGTAGGCTCGTAGAACTCCGGGAAATTCCTCGGGCCATTTGCCATTTGCCTTTTGCTACTTCTAACCTTTTCTTGAGGTTTTGAATGATCACTTTGTTCGTTGACTCCACTTGACCGTTTGCATTCGAATGATAAGGCGAAGATGTGATTCTCTTTATTTTCAAGTCTTCGAGGAACTTTATAACTTTTGCACCGATGAACTGTGGTCCATTGTCGTATTCTATCTCTTTTGATATTCTGAACTTGCAAATTATATTTTCTTACAGGAAATCGACCACCTCGTGTTTTCCGATCTTTTGATAAGAACCTACTTCCACCCATTTAGAAAAATAATCAGTCAAAATTAAAAGAAACCTTACCTTTCCGGAAGCCGGTGGCAGTGGTCCGACGATGTCCATCTCCCATTTCATGAAGGGCCATGGAGACAGAACCAAATGTAAGGGTTCTGGTGGTTGATGTACCATTGATGCGTAGCGTTGGCGCTAATCACATTTTCGTACAAAATCTTTGGTGTTTTGCTCCATGCGAGTCCAGTAAGATCCTGCCCTTACGAGCTTCAGCATTAAAGAATCTGCTCCTAAGTGATTGGCGCATATCCCTTGGTGGATTTCTCTCATGACATAATTGGCTTCTGATGCTCCTAAACACCGTGCCAGTGGGCCTTGGAAAGATTTTCTATACAATTGGCCGTACCTGAAGCTATAACGTGCAACTTTGGCGCGCAACGCTCATGATGCTTTAGGGTCGTCGGGAAAATTTTTGTGCTCGAGGTAGTTGATTATTTCATTTCTCCAGTCCCACACCAGACTAGCCGAATTTACCTCACAGTAACCTTCTATATCTAGGACTGAGCTTATCAGTTGTACCACCTTTTGGGACTCTGATTCTTTTACCTCCGTCGATGATCCTAAGTTTGCTAATGCATCTGCTTCTACATTATCCTCCCTCGGGATGTGTGTAATTGACCACTCCCGGTATCGTGCCAAAATAGCATGGACCTTTACTACGTATTGTTGCATACGTTCTTCTTTGGTATCAAAGATCCCATATACCTGATTTACCACCAGATGTGAGTCGCATTTGATTTCGATAACCTCGGAATCAAGTCCCCGTGCCAATTCAAGCCCTACAATTAGAGCTTCATACTCTGCTTCATTGTTAGTTAAAGGGATCGTTCTGATGGCTTGCATTAAGGTTTCCCCAGAAGGCGTGATTAAGATTATTCTGAGCACGAACTCTTTCACGTTCGAAGTTGCGTCCGTACATAAGATCCAAAACACTGATGTGGATTCCAATACCATTACTGCCTCCTTGGTTGCTAGCGTTAGCAGTCCCGGACTAAAATCGGCCACGAAATCAGCCAAGACTTGTGACTTAATTATAGTCCTTGGTTTATATTCTATGTCAAATTTACTCATTTCGACGGCCCACTTGGCCAATCTTCCTGAGATCTCGGGCTTATGAAGAATTTTCCGCAAAGGGAAAGTAGTTACCACAACTATTGAGTGGCATTGAAAATAGGGCCTTAGATTTCGAGCGGCGACTGCGAGAGCTAAGGCCAGTTTTTCTAAATATGGGTAACGAGTTTCTTCTCCCGTTAAAATTTTGCTAACGTAATAGATAGGAAATTGACCTTTGTCCTCCCGTACTAAAACTGCACTTACCGTAACTTTTGAAACCGCGAGGTAGACTAGCAACATTTCACCTTCTTGTGGTTTCGAGATCAATGGAGGGCTTGATAAGTACTTCTTCAAGTCCCTCAATGCCTGTTGAACTCCGATGTCCTTTCAAAATTCTTCTTATTTTTGAGAAATGTGAAGAATCGATGACATTTTTCCGACGACCGGGAAATGAACCTGCTCAAAGCTGCTAACCTTCATGTGAATCTTTGGACTTCCTTATTTTTTTGGGGTTTAACTCAATCCCCTTTTGTGAAACCAGAAATCCCACGGACTTACTAGAACCGACCTTGAAAGCGCATTTCTCGAGGTTAAATTTCACGTTACGCTTCCTTAGGATGTCAAATGTTTCTTGTAAATGCTTAAGGTGGTCACCTTCATTCAAAGACTTAAAGAGCATATAGTCTATATAAACTTCCATGGTCTTTCCTATTTGTTTTTCAAACATCTTATTTATGAGTCGGTGATAAGTGGCTCCACCATTTTTCAGCCCGAAGGGCATTACGTTGTAATAATATGTACCAGAATTTGTTATAAACAAAGTTTTTGCCTGATCTTTCGGGTTCATCTTAATCTGGTTGTACCCGGAATAAGCATCAAGGAAATTCATCAACTCCTGCCCGGGCGTGGCATCAATCATTTGATCGATATTTGGCAGTGGGAATGAGTCTTTCGGGCACACCTTATTAAGATCTTTATAGTCTACACTCATGCGAAATTTATTGTTCTTCTTAGGAATATTGGCTAGCCAGTCTGGATATCTTACCTCTTTGACCGAACCGATTTTAAGCAAGTGGGTTACCTATTCTTTGACGAATTTATTCCTGACCTCGACAATAGGGCGCTTCTTCTGTCGTACCGGTGGTATGGTGGGATCCAAGCTTAGCTTATGCACGACTATTTCCATCGAGATACATACCATATCCTCGTGCGACCATGCAAAACAATCAGCGTTAAGTTTAAGGAATTCAATAAAACCATACCTGAGCTCGGGGTGCAGTCCCGTCCCCAGATGAAATTTCCTTTCTAGGAATTTTTTGAATAATGGCACTTGCTCCAGTTCCTCCGCTGTGGACTTTGTTGTGTCCGTTTCTTCTGGAACTTGGAAATATCTCGGTGCTAGTATTGTTTATATGGTTCTGCCTTTGGGATAACCTCTTCTAGCTCGGAAATAGGCGTCGATTCCTGTAATTGCTATGTCATGTGCTCCTTCCCTTTACTACTAGAAATTGAGATTGCATTCATCTCCCTCGCTGCCTGTTGATCACCTCTTATCTGCGTGATTCCTTCGGGCGTTGGAAACTTTAGCAATTGGTGGTATGTCGAAGGTACAACTTTCATCTCGTGTAACCGTGGCTTTCCTAAGATGATGTTATATCCCTTATTACCATCTACCACTTCGAAGAGAGTTGTTTTCATTACTCCTTCAATGTTCGTGAGCAGCATGTCTCTCAACGGGTCGTTACGCTCGCAAGGTTAAATCCAACGAGGAGTTTTGTTGCCGGAATAATGCTTTTGGTGAGTTTTTCTTGCTCTAATACTCTCCATGTATGATATTGGACAAACTTCCTGGATCCACCAGAACACGCTTAATTTAAAATCTAATACATTTAAAGAGATTACCAGTGCGTCGTTGTGTGGTAGCAGCAATCCGTCTGCGTCTTCCTCCGTGAAAGTGATTTCGTCTTCCCGGAGTCTTTTACCATGAGTTATCGATACTTTTGTCTTCTTTGCCGCTGAAAAGGTAACCCTGTTAATCTCATTCCCCCCAAAGATCATTGTTGATACCCAATTTTTCCTCAAAATATTTAAATTTGCATATATATAGCTTCAAAATCGTGCATTAATAGCAATTGGTATTTTTCCATTATTTCCTACATTTTTATTAATTTGTCCAGTATTTATTTCCAATAAATAATTAAAAAATTGCATCACAACTGATTTCAAAAGCATTTCTCGATTTAATTTATTATTTATAGTCCTATTAAGACCAAAGTATTTGTCACGCCCCAAAACCGCGGGGCACGACCGACGCTCAACCGGAGGACCCCAGTCAAGCGGACCTGGAATTTCCTTTCCTATCCCACGCGTTACCCCATGATTTCAATATACATTATTCATGTGAAATAGCCATTTATAACTTAAGCATAAACTTACAACTTGAATTCATTTCTACTTCCTATCATTGCTAACATATGATTCCAAATACTTACAAAATACATACAAAATTTACCAACGTGGATCACGATTCCGAACCGAACCATCACTTACCCAAAATACATATGTACACTACCTACATTGTGTCTACGGAGCCTCTATGAATACTAGAAACATAACATTACCTGCCGACAACAAGGCCCCGGCTATACCTGGCAATACACAATAAACTCAAAGAAGGTGGCATGAACCACACATGGCCCCGAGAGGAAGTGGGGCTCACCAGTACAACTGAAAAGGATGAGGAGAGGGCACCACTAACGGCGAGCTGACCTACCTGCTATGGACCCACCTACATCCATATAAAAGATGCAGCACCCCCGGCAAAGGGGACGTTAGTACTGTGGAATAGTACTAGTTTGTATGAACAAACTTTATCCCAAGTAAAATCAAACAATACACAAATAAGAGACAGTAACAGAACCAATCAATCAATGCACGTGGAAAGAGACAAACAAAATCAACAAGTTTCACAATTTATGTAATTACATCACAAGAATCATCACTTCAAGGAATACAAGTTCATATCAACAATTTATGTATTTGGGCCCAAGGCACCATAACTCTTATCAAATAGTAATTTCATGAACACGGTGTTGCCACAATTGCTCAATTCGGTTACATTGTTTCACAATACTCTTTTTCATTACTTTCCACGTATGGCTTTCAACTATTTTACACATGCCCACATTTGAGCACATTATCAATCTTTCGTTCATTACACATCAAACACTTTTCACAACTTCATACAACACAGTAGCATGACAATCAACCAGGAAAATCAGAGAATAGAATCCCATGCCTCAACACGTCTGAACAATCAATTCACATTTTTCCAAACAAGGTACACATACCAAATACTCGAACCCAACAAGAGGATTCTACGAAAGTTAAAGTTAGCCTTACATACCTCAAATCGGGATTTTTCCTTAATTTCTATCTCAAATCACCAGTCCTTATAGCACCTTCAATCTAATTCGTAATGCGGCACATTAAAACTTAGAATTAGGAATCATGAACATGTCTTTAACTCATTTGAGGTTTCTATCAAACACTAGGTGTTCTTTTGAGATTAAATAACCATTCTTTAGTGAAAGATTACCCCAACCTATTTTCCTTAACTAGATTATGGCAGATTGGGTACATGCATGCAAGGTTCTTAACCCTGTCTTTATGAAATTATCATACCCATGTTTCATTTTAACAAAAATATGGAAATTTAGGGTTAATGGGGTGGAAGCTTACCTCTTAGAGTGAAGAAATTTGTGTTCTACTTGATTAGTTCCAAGCTTGAGTGATGAAGGAAGACCAATTTGATGAAGTTGGGACTTTCTCTCTCTAGAACCCACTCATTCCTCTCTCTAATATCTCAGAAAAATGGTTAAAAATGAACGGGAGGGGTGTTTTAATGAACTGGGGTCGGGTTTTAAAAATTAGAAAAATAGGGCTGGGCACAAGAATGGTCGCATTCCTGACATGCGGTTCACAGAATCGACCACATAATGACCCTCGAGACGGGCCAAAATTCAAAACACACTTCCCAGGTATACGACCATTGTGTGGTCCGCATACACGTTATGCGATTGCATAATGCGTCGCATAACTTCCCTCCCAAAATCAACGGCAATAATGCGACAGATATGCGGTCCGCAGAACTAAAATGCGATCGCATATTGGACCGCATAGTTAACCTCAAATGGGGCAGTGACTTGCCCGTGTATGCGACCATTATGCGGTCCGCGTACACGTTATAATACCTATTTTCTGGAAAATTCTATTCTTTAAGTCTCAGGGTACTTTTTACTCAATTAGGTCCATTTTAAAAAATCCCACAATAAAAATAGCTCGGGGACTCATTCGGGCATTATTTTAAAATGAGAAAATGTTACAGGTCTTTATATTATTTCATGATTAACCAAATTAGTATCTTTTGGCTATAATTGCAATAACTTTGCAATTATAGCCCAAGCATATAATTTTGCACTATTTTCTGCCAGAAAATAGTCATTTGTACTTTTAAATACTAAATAATCATTTCAAACTATTTTCTATGCGTGAAATTCATTTTTTATAATTATTAGCTATTTTGTAAATTATTTTAATTAATTTAAGATGGGTATTTAACAAAGAGCCATTTTTATTTCAATTCTGGCCTAATTAAACTAGCCAAACCTTATTAAATTAACCCCAATAGACCCCAAGCCCAAATACCCTTGAGACCAATATGATATACCCAACCCAATACCCTGTTTCAATCCTGACCGTTGATCATTCAGATCAACGGTCCAGATATCCCTTACCTTAATTAAACCAAATGAGCCCCCTCCCGAACCCTCATTCCCTCTCATTTCTGTCATCTTCTCTCCACCGTCATCCCCTTCTCTACCAAATCCCCTCTGCCCAAACCCTAAGCCCCTCGCCATTTCCTTGTTCACCGATAGTTATAGTGGTCTCACCACCATCCCTAGCCTATATGGCTCCTCTCCATGGCCTGATTCTCGCATCCCTGAGGTCCTCAAGGGACCAGTTGGTTGT